>VYZT01015966.1:138471-207675 GCA_013400735.1 Pomatostomus ruficeps
TTTGATGGAGATTTGGATGATTCAAACTCCAGACATTTGAAGAAAATAAAAATGTTTGAATGCCTTATGAATGAGTCACAATACAATTTTAGATCCGTCTTTTGGCATGACAAAGTATCCATTGTAGAGAAAGGATTTCCTGATCTCAAAAATGCTACTGAATCATTGGCTTAGAAGAGCAAACTTTTTTTTTTTTTTTTGCAAAATCTCTGCCATTAAAAAATATATTTTTAAGCTTTCCATTTGAGACACAGCTTGGGTTTTTATGTCAAGTACTTTCAGGAGTATTTACTCTGCATTTTCACTGTTTTAAATTCCTGTTGTCAGACTGCTTGGAAAGGAGAAAGAAGCAACAACTAACTTTTCACGGGGGGCAGGCAGAAAGATGTGGAATTTGCCACCTGGGGATCTTTACTCTAACTTTCTCGAATTTCTGACTTAAAACAGCCTGTATTTCTTTTCCACTAAGTCTTATTTCTATGATGATCTTGCCTAGCTTTAAAGAAAAAAGGAAAGAAATGTAGAATGCTTACTTATTAACAAATGAAATGTGAATGTAGTAAAAGAAAACAAAAGTAATAAAACAATAATAAACAACAGATCAAACAGAACGAAATCTCATGAAATCTTGTTCATATATTTTGGAATAAATGGAAAAATATCAGAGATCTTGATTTCCCTTCTAAAATTACCCAGAGGTTGCACAGTGTGTCATGCATCAATTTTGCACTCCAGTTTTACACTTAAAACATGTATGTATGTAATGCATGCATGCATTTTAATTTGAACATTCAGATATTTGGTATGTTCAAATCATTACCATTGCATAGTTTAAAAATTTCATCCTTTTTGCCTGTTGTTCTTTCTCAGGCTAGGATGTGGGAAAAACAATAAAGTGATTTTACCACTCTGGGAAACACTGTGAACATTTTTGCTTAATAACAGACTGGCAAGTCCTCTCCTGAGATAGGTTTTCTGGTTTTTTATTGATACATTTATGCTACTTAATTGCATTTTTTGCATTTTGCCTTTATGTATTTAACCTCAAATAATAACTTGGCTGACTGGTGACATAGGAAATCAGTCTTGTGGAGTCAAGACTTGGACTTCAGGGAAATCTGAGTTGCAAGTGCATTCACAGTTGTCAACAGAAATTTGCTACCTCATTTCAAGAGCTGCAATGGCTGAACATTGCTTCTTGAGTAAGAAAATACCGAGCAGTATGTGAACCTTAACAGGTCATGACGGAGTTGTACCTATGTACGTGCTGTATCTAAGTGTTTCCTAGTTTGGACTAATTTCCAGATTCTAGACTATGGGAAAAAGAGTTTTGAGTGATCCATGGATCACTGCATATTTTTGGTTCAGTGACTATCTTCATACATTACCTTCTCAAATTTATAGGAGACAGCAATCAAGTCAAGATTTGTTTCTTTTTAGCTCACACTTTCAGTTGTAAAAGTCACTTACACTTCTTTTATAAAAAAGTTGTGCCACAAACACAGAAATTTTAATAAGGCAAATGTTGTCATTTCATGCAAAATTAATTAGTGAGTTAAGAAAGAAGGGGAGAAATGTTTTTTCCTGACACAGATTCAGTATATATTACATTCATCCATCAAAAGATTTCAAGTATGATGTTACCTTTCTTTCCTACTTCAAATAAAGAATGTTCAAGGCAAAGTCATGACGTTTTTCTTTAAATGAACGGAAACATGATATAAAAGCATTTTATATTTTCTCCCCAAATAACTATAATTCTGAGTGTCTTAAGGGTATAAAGGACACATAACAATTCTTCAGAAAAGGAAACGAATGTGGATTTTATCCAGGCTCAGCGATATTCTAAACTTTAAACAACCTTCCATTCGCCTGATTTTGTCCCACTAGTACTGGTAAGCATGGACTTGCTCATGGGTGCTGCTGGACAGACTGTTGGCACCAAGCACATCCCAGCCTCATGAAGGTTTGCTTCAGGACCATCTCAGTCTGGATCTTCTTTGGCTACAGAGCCATGATCTCTCTCATGCATCAAGGTGAGGGCAAATAAAATGATGTCAGCAACAAATAATTCCAGCCCCAGGAAGAACGAATATGTGGAATGCCAGGCATGTGTTGTGGACCCTATGCAGAATCTCTGACCCGTAAGAACTGCTTGTTCACCACCCTGCCTCCTCCCTTAGACAGGGACTGAAGTCACCAAACAAAAGGATATTGACAGAGCCAGAAAAGCCTTCAGAGAGGTTGACATGGTTTCTTCTCTGGAGTGACAAGCAACAGGACAAGAGGAAACAGTTGCACTAGGGCAATTTTAGATTGGATATTAGGAAAAAATTCGTTGTAGTGAGGGTAGTGAGGCATTGGAAAAGGCTGCCCAGGGGAGAAGATGAGTAACCACCCCCAGAAGTATTGAAATGCCATGTAGATATGGCACTTAGGAACACGGTTTAACGATGCACTTGGCAGTGCTGGGTTAAGGGTTGGACTTGATGGTCTTAGAGGTCTTTTCCAACCTGAATAATTCTATGATTTTATGTCCACCCTCAGCAGGTGCTGGCAGCTGTGCCACACTGGGCAGGTTTTCCATGTAGTCTACCACATCTGGCAATACTGTCACTTCTAACTGACCCTAGAAAGATCTGCTTAAATTCCTTAAATTTTCCAGCGGTTCTCATACTCTAGTATTTTATCACACACTTATCAGTAGGGAAGCGTGGTCACAGACAATTTGTTTTAGCCATGTGAGGAATGATGGATTCTGGGAAAACAAGGCAGACAGCTAATGAAGATTTGAGAGCACTTTCCAGCTCTTAAGTGTGCAGCTATGAGATTCTCCTTAGCTGTAGAGAGACACTGGTGTAAAATATGATGCAGTTGTGGGTTTTTTGTGTTTCTGAGATGAAATGCCAAGTTTGAAAGATACACTATTTGAATAGCTTAATGAGCAGACAAGAGGGAGCCTCTGGGTTTGTGGCCGCTGCCCCACAGAGCACCATGGAGACCCCACAGCTCACATACCCCTCTCTTTGCTGAGCAGTCCTGCACACACCCCAACCCCGCCCCAGTGGCATTTGGGTTAATGCCATTTTTCAGGTGTAGTATTAACCGACAACCTGCACAGAATTTTGTGCCTGTGGAAGTCAGAACAACAGAATTAACTGCGGGGCAAATGCAAGGGACAGCTTGTGTTTCCTGGCAGTATTTATGTTGGCAATGCCTTTTGGAAGCCAGCGCGTTTCATCCAGTGTTTACCCTTCTGCACATAAAAGAAGCAGACACTAGATTTGTTTTCAATGAAGGGGGAATATGATATTTCAAGCTCTGATTTTTTTAAACAGCATCTTCCTTGTTTGTTTTTTCTTTCCCGTTTGTTTTATCTATATCCCTTTACTGCATTTTTCCTAAACTTTTCTTTCCCATATTCTTTTCTACTGCATACTTTCACTAAAGCTTCATTTACTTTTGAGCATTTTAGTTTTCTCTCGTTAGCTTGGCCATATTTTGCTGTTGTCAATCCTTATAATTTTTTTGCAAAATAAGCTGCATCTTTTGTTCACATAATGACTATCTGCCTCTAGTTTATTTTTTATTTAATTGTATATAATTAGATAACTATGGGAATGAATAGAGGAATATTGGAAATAAGAGTGAAGTGTTACAATGTAAAATTAATGTATTTATTGACATTTCTTTTTCTTACTATTTCTTAGTTACAGCTATCTCTTATTCTAAACATAAAATTGTGGTTATCATTTCCTTTTAAGCTGATTGATAAATCCTGAAGGAGCAGCAAAAAGATACTGGAGATGTCGTCAGCTGGTATTTCAAATTCATTCATAACTGTAGTGAAAAAAATTCCTCCATTTTTAGCTTTTTTATCCTTTTATTGATAAACAGAAGGCACCTGAAATACACAGGCCTTTTCTCCATTGAGAATACTTGAAATACTTAATTTTATGACGCTGTGTTGACAAACCTGAAGCTGACATTCACGGTTTTCATTGGGTTCCAAGCTTTTTCCCTTCTGAACAGCGATATTATCCTGATGTGTTCAGACAAGCTCCTGAGATAGATCAATGAGCACCTTCCACCCTTTAAAAGTACAGTTTCCCTCCTGTAGCAATCCCACATCTCTGAGCTGACTAGCAGATATTAGAGTATTTCAGTGATAATAAAATAGAAATGCTCCTGATGAACAAGCTGCAATGAATGCTTGTAATTTCCTAGTAATTATTACAAAATAATGGGCTTCTGGGCCTTCAAATTTTTCCTGTGATACAGGCTCCATTCCATATCCCTTGGGATTTCATTAATCAAGACATTCAGCGCTGCATATTATAGAAGCCATTCAAAGACCCTTTTTTTTCCACAGGAGAGAAAATATATGTTCAGTGTGTTGTCGTTTGAAGAAACAATTTTAAATTATTTATAGCCAAGTTCTTCAGACATACTAATAAATTTTATATAAGATGCTATGGAAAACAAACATACAGGACACCTTGTTGAGCCATGTTATCACTGTTTTTCTGTAAAATGGCTAAAAACCCAAAACAGCATTAGGAAGGTATAAAATTCTGAATTTTGCAAGTGTCCTGTTCATCACTGAGCTGTGTCACAGGAGTAAGTTTTCAAGGGTGCCAAGTGGGCTTTCACATTCCAGCCAGGGCTGTTGGGTACAACACTGTGTCCCCATGAGCCATGCACACTGTTCCTTGATCCAGCTTTTTTCTCCCACATCAGTTGGGTTGGTCCCAAGTGATGCTTGTTGGTTTGGTAATCTTTCTTCACAAGTATTTTCTTTCTCTTTACTGTTATTCATCAGTGTTATGACAGAAAAAGACTGGTGTTGTCTGAACATCCCCTGCTCTTTTGTGTGTCAGGAAGTTTATTAGCGCTGGTGAGTCAGGGGGATGATTGTTTTAGTACTGGCACAATCACTGCAGTTTATTTTGGAAATAAATTGCTGGAAAGCAGCCTGTAAGGAAAACGTTTGCTGATGCTGCACATAGCTCCTAAAAAACCTGACCTTGTAGTTCCTGCAAAGCCTGACCTTTCCCTATGTTTTGTATCACCCTTATAAAGGCAGCTTGCATTTTCTGGTGGCAAACTCCGAACTCAAGAAATCATACATAAAAGGCAAATGAATTTGGGGGTTTGCTCTAGTCTCTGTCAGGGGTCTTCACAGTATTTCCCATGAAGCAGACACTTTATAGAAGACTGAAGTGCATGCTTTGTTCCAAAAGCTCTGTCAAACTACCACTGACCGTGGCACGAAGACTGCCTGGGCAGCCCTGGGGTCTGCACTGTGCACCCTGATAGCGGAACAAAACATTGGAGAGAGAGAGGGTAAGGGTAGATGAAGCCACATGGAAGTTTTTTAAGTAAATTATTGAGCAATGTGGGGTAAGCTGAAGTACTGATTAATGCCTCAGAATGAAACACTTCTAAGTATTGCATCTTTTTCTTGACCTTGAGGGAGCACAGAATGCTCTTAAGCCTGATTTCCAAGCCTTTATTAATCAAGGGAAAAGAAACTGTGTTCCTTGGACTGTATCCTTTGCTGTGATGTACTTAGGCTAAATTATGCATCAAGTTTACAATGAGTATTTTGACAGTCCAAACAGATACATTAGTCATTCTGCATTAACTCACTTTCTAGGGGAGTGGGAAAATGCACTATGTGTTCTTATGGTATTAGAAAGTATGTCTGCACAAAGTTCACATGATATAAGAAGAATCATTAATTTTCTTTTCCAAGGCACTGTTTCAAAACACTGAATGGATTCGATGTGGAAAAATCACTGCAAGATTTGCAAAGATGTGGTCCAGGTGGGTCACCTGAAGCTTCTCACTATTAAATCCACAATGTGATAACTATTACTCCTTTGAATGTTTGTCTCCAGATTATATGATGATCTTTAGTTTAGCCAAATCCCTTTACTAGACTTGAGAAAAGGAATTTGTGAACTAATTCTTGCAGTTACCTGTAAGGATCACATGTCATGGCACAGAGCATGAGGTTCTGTACTGCCCTGATATGTTGGCTCAGTTCCTGGGCTGTTGTAGAGGATCCATGACCATCTCTTCTCTATTTCACTGAGTGCAAAATGGAGAGGTTTGACAAACATTTGAGTAGCCTGGGGAATCTATCACCACAGCCAAGGGATATGACTGAGGTGGGGTTTAACTATACCCAGTAAGGATGGATTTTGCCTTGGTCTTGTTCATGTTTGCCCTGGTAACAGCCCACAGGAAAGACACTGACACAGTTTTACATATATCAAGGTAGACTCTAAATAGCTGCAGAGTTGCCTATTAAAGATACTTATGGTTATGATGCCAGGCAGCCAACGTGGCTGCAATGCTGCTAACCTGTAGAATTGTAATGTTGATGACATCATCTGGAGCACCACCTCAGGTGTATCCTCACTGAGGTGATAAAAATATTGCACTATAGAATGTGACTTTATGAATGCGTATTTTAAACTTGCTGTCTCTGCATGGTGGTGTGCTGCTGAGGGAGTCTCGGACATGCTGCTTGACTCTAGAGATCTGTGTAAAGCCACAGCTATCTGAAACAGATTGAGTTGTAGGATTGAGCTAATACCAAAATGGCTCATATTTACAAAAACCAAACCTGGGGTTTTTTTCTCTGCCTGAAATGAAACCTAGAAACCTGTTGCATGCTTCAGCTCACAGTACTCCAGTTAAACTGTCACTGTGAAGCATATTTTCCAGATCAGAGAACATACAGGGAACTGTAAAACATACTAGAGGACGACTTTATATAACCTTGGTCTGTTTCCTCACAGAATATGTCTGTTCATCTTTATCAGCCATGCTGCCAAAGACTGTATTAGCATTGGTCCCATTTGAAAAAGAAAAGCCCTTAGATCCAGATCTTGTTTTGTTGACCCTTTACAAAACCTGGGTAAGAAAGACCAAGATTTAAATCATCCATGAGCTGACAGATTGGGCTGCACAGTTCTATTTTATGTTTAACTTCTTTAGTGACCATGATGCAGTTTGGAGCTTTGAACGTGGTCAGCTTTGAACATGGTGAATCCATTACAGTGATGCACTGTAATGGATTCACCACTGTACAGAACCAGCTTTAGTAATGCATTTTCTATCTACCAATCTGAGATAAATGTTCTAAAATCCTGTTGATATTAGTGAATTCTGTGAAATATTTTGCCATTTTGTGATAATCAGCAGCAAATTTAAGCCTGCCTTCATGAGTCACTACACTGACACCGCACTCCCACAGTATTGTCCACAGCCTGCAGTCCTGCCCTTCACCTGATGCCAGTGGATGTGATTCTTTTTGTGACATCCATTGAGGCTGGGCCCCGATGGGCAGATGTCTTGAGTTTTTATACAGTTACTTAGCAAATGAACCAACACAAAAACCAATTAATTAATGCCCTTTTACTAAATTCTAATACACCATTCTATGCATGTCTAATAATAATAAACCATAAATAAGAACCTGAGTACCTTTTCAGTTATGAAGAAATATGTGCATCTAAGTGTATTATTCAGGGATAATACAGGATTTTCCCAGTTTTCTCATGGTGACTGATCTGTATTTCTGCTCCTATCAGCTAAAGGCTGAACCCAGAAACACTGTGAATGGGAGAGACAAGACTCATCACAGCTTCTTCACTGTCCCTTATCAGTGAAGGCACATTGACCCAAGCTGTGAAAATGGGAGACATGGGAAAGAGATAAGTACAGTTTACTTTGTCTCCCTTCACTGTCTTCAGAGAATCCATACAAGGTAAAGCAAAATCTAGGCACAACTCCTGGAAAGAGCTTTGCTAAATAATTTTTATCTTTCAATCACTCATTTTTCTACAAAAGAAATTCAACAGCATTATCATCCAGTTAAATGTTTGTAAGAGCCAACGAATTCATATTCTTTCAACACTGTTGCTGGTAAGTGCTGTAGAAAGTGATAATATTTAGAACAGAACAAAATTAATATTAGTTTTGCAGCTGAATTCAGTGTTTTAATTTTGTTTGCATTGGGCCCCAAACTGCCATCAAAAAAATTAAACTTTCCAGGATATTTTGTTTAGGCTTTATCTGAATGTTTCCCCTTCGATAAGACTAAAATACTTGGTTTTGACTCGGTCATATAGAAGGTTGAAATGAATATTTTGATAACACTATTCACACAGAAAAAATGGGAAAAAATAAATACATCTGTGTGAAATGTTTCCTGTAATCCCTTCATCCATGTGGATAAGAAATCATTTAACAATTTAGACTACACCTCACTGTCACAACAGAAATAAAAATGTAAATATCAAAAGAGTCACCCCAAACTAAGTTCTTTTTTATAAAAGAAAGCCTACTATATAAGGGACTTGATGTCTTTGACCTACCAATTTCTCTGGTGAACTAAACAAATTTCAGCCATCTGTTTTCAGTTATCTGGCACAAGTACGTATTTCTTGTAGTTTAATCTTTGATTAAGCAGAGGAGGGAAATGAATAATTTAATTGAATTGCATTTCTCTTTGGAAGATTTATTCCCAGGATTAGAAGCTGTCTACTCTCCCAGGTCACAAGAGCATATGAACCCTGTGTCCTTAAGTCTACTCCTCTGTGGATGTTTGCCTGCATCATGAAGGATGTACATAATCTGATACCACTGATGGAATTACATCAGAAGAACGATCAGGGCTGGAAAAGCTTAGAGAGCAGAATGTACTCAGAGCTGCATGGGATACTCACAGATAACTTGCTTGCTTGTAGTTCAGTCTGATTCTAGCCAAACATGATTAGTTCTCTTTTTTAAGCTCACTACATTTTTTGCTAAATTTAAGAAAAAAAATTTTTCTTTTTTTTTCCTTATAACCTTTCTAAAGCTGCTAGTAGAATGCAGAGTTGTCTTAGATAACTAAGTACACATGAGAAATTTCGGGCACGCCAAAATCCACCTACTAAAGGAAATTATTTGAGATTTCTCTAGAGATAACACTGAAAATTCAAAATGTGGTTGGATTTACTCACTATTGCTGCAAGGTAATTGAAAATGGTCTCTAGGCCTTTAGGCCTTGCAGCTTTTTCTTCTTCATAGCACATGGTGGAAGAATTTATCTGGAAACACTCCAGATCACTCAAAGACATGTCATTTCCTCAGCTTCTAGGGCAAGAACAGAAGAAAGTTGTTTTAATCTTTCCAAGTAACATAGTTATGCAACTTCAGATTTTATGAACCTGCACTCCTGCCAATTAAACATACTATTTAATTAAACATAGGAGAAGACTGATAACATTAATCAAGGGAACATGAAAATAACTCATTTGTCTCAGCAATATTGAAATTTCTTCAGCAATAACTCAGATGAACAGATGAAGAATGCCACCTACAGTTAAGGACAGGAATCTTGGTCTCTCCCAGGGTACCTGTTTCAGGTTTCTACCCTGTGATCAAAACACAAAAGAACACTTACTAAGTCACAGCAATACCGAGCAAGGTAATTAACTGCTGAAGCTGGGTGATATTGCTATAAATAAACCTAAAAACTTTGGGAAGTGATTGTCCTGGAGGCATGAGCATTCAACTAATTTCTTTTTTCAAGAGCATATGTAACTTTTTCTGTGAGCTTATATGGTATTTTTTAAAACGCAGTAGTCAGTGTGCTGGCATCCAGGCTGTCTACATGTACATTTACAAGCAAGGATGGTGAGAAGTTGACATAGTGAGAGGTGCTTTCCAGCCTTTTCCCTCTTTATGCTACAATGCATGGAAAGAGAGTTCAGAGGATTGTGATTTAAGCTGAATGCAGTATGCTAGAAATGGAAGTTTATCTTTTTTCTAGACCAGGAGGTATTAAACCATGCAAAATGTCTCAAAACAAAGCATTCCCTACTTTGAGATACTTTGCAGTAGTGCCAATAGCTGAAGGCACAGTTTTGAGTGTTGATCAGGTTGTTGCAATAGGCAATGCTAGAGCTAAAAGAAATCTGGAGCAAAGTATTTTATTCATCTCTCTTGTCTGTTATGAAGAACTCCCAGTAGGACAGCAGCACCACTGGCTATTTCAACCTAATTACCCCAGCACAGTGCATGTGATTCAGTTGTTCAGATACTGACTTCTTGCCCTTCTGATACCGTCCAGCCCTGAGCCCTCTGTGACCCTGCTCTGCTTTCCAGGCAGAATGATGCATTTGCTGCTTCAAAAAGATGGGTCACACAAAGAGTATCCAAGACTGTGCGCCGGGCAGATGAACACAGTGTCTGAGGTTTCGGTCTGTGGGATGTTATCCAACTTTTGACAGTTAAACACCTCTGAGCAGAGTTTGTACAAGCAACAGTCCCTCAAATTCCAAAGCTACAAATTCTTTGGGCATTATTAAGGTAATTAAACTTGTGTTATACACCAGTACCAGGTTGATGCTGTTTTTTCGAAACAGCTGAGAATAATGAAACTGCAATTTTACTCTCTGTTTTGGCTATAACTTTACTTTAACTGTTGGTTCTCTAAAACCCTTCTGGAAATTGTGTAGAGAACTGCACCTTCCAGCAACCTCAGGCTGAAGCTCAAAATGCTGCCCTGCCACGAGGGACCCCTGTCCAACACAGGCCATCCCTGACTAGGGCTGAATGACAGGCTGAGGTCCAGAATCCAGCATCCTGACCATGACTCACACATCAACTCCTGGCCGTGGCTGTAGTGACCTGATTTCTTTCCCCTTCTCTAAAACAGAGAGATAAAGCCTGCTTTGGGAACACCATGAGATTTCAAGTTTATAAAAGGTTAAACATAAGAACAAGGAAATACAGTGTGATGATTTAATAGACTTCACCATGGCATATAAAAGTCTTTGAAAGTAAATCTGTCCCAAATAATAAAAACAAGATATAATGCAAAAAGAATTTTAAAATGTAGCAATGACATTTTGGGTCATTGATTTTTAAATTTTTTTTTGTAAGAAATCCTTCACTGACTGGTTGTTGAACAGCACTTTACCAATGGTTCCATTGCCATGAGTCAGGTAGCTGGCACAGAGATCTGGCTTCCTGTTTTGCTTTGAAAGCCTGGATTTTTGTAATCTGGGTGTTGCTAAACCAAGTCTTTTCTTCTGTGAGTCTTTACACAATAACTCAGCAGAGACTGCAAGGCTATTGCAAGATATGCGGCGCTCTCAGTGTTATCAAGGGTATTGTGAATATTATGACCTTTTTGGTTTTAGCTTAAAGCACCATTTTCTGGAATCCTGGCAGTAAATTTCTTTAAATCTGAAAACAAGACCAACAGTTTCAAGATCAAGGGCAAACAGAGCCCAGGATGTTTATACTTTGACAAAATGCTACTGAGCAGAGCCTGGACAAAGCATGAGTTTGTAATACTGATTTGACTATTGATTCCACAGAGAAACTGGGAGAAGTCTTTCACTTGCATTTGCTTCCTTCAGAGTACAAGGGAAGAGGATGGGTCGAACTGTTAGGTTGCCAGTATATAAAGAGCCAAGGAAATAAGTTTATGCTGGAAACTGTGGGCACCTCTTGCTGGCTGGAATCAGCTACCAGGTATGTGTACATGTTGCCTGCCAGGCTGGAGTTGGATCGACAGCTCTGTCTGTCAGCTCTGTCTGTCCTTCCATTACTTCTTTTCCGTCACAAAGCAATATACTGGTTTCACACAAGGTCAAGCCCTTTGTGTTTGTAATTTTATTTAGGTCACTGGGAGCTGTGTCAGGGGCTTGGACTCAAAGAATTACTTCACTGCCAGTCAAGATATTCCTCTAAATTTGCGTGGCTTCTATTTCCTTTAGCGCAAGAATCAGGAAAAGGTAACACCAGCTGAGATCTCGGCAGTTCCTCTGCAGAACTGCAGCTGTGGTTTTGGCTGTGACCGTGCCCCCTCTGAGGCAAGGTCATTTCCTTCCTCAAAAGGCTGAGCACGCCAATGCCTGCCCGCAGCAGAGGGGCTTTGGGAAGGAGCTGGGTGCTGTGGTGGGCAGTGCTCTGGGACAGGGCTCTGTGGGCTCTGCTCAGGAGCTCGAGGTGCAGAGCATTTCCTACCACGCCAGCAGCATGGCCATAGCTGCATTATCTAGATAAGAACCGAGTCATTATTCAATGGGCAGTTATAGTGCTAAGACGTTGGGATCTCTCCTTTCCCTACTTCTTTCAGCAGGTTTTCTGTAGCTCAAAATTTATGTTTGGATTTGAGCAAGGCAAAAATTCTGGGGAAATGTAACAACATCTCAGGGACTTTTTGTCTCATTGCAAGCCACCAGCAAAACACCCACACACTGAAAGGCAGTCTGAGAGTTTGCACTAAAGGCTGCTCCATCATCCTCAAGAATGAGAGCAAGACAAAGGCTGCTAAAAGCGGGAAAAGCCAACACCACCTTTTGGCAAAAATTGAGGTTGTCGTCACAGATGTGTGCTTCTGATTGAGGTTTTTGGAGATGGTGAGAAAAGACTGTAAGTTTATCTATATCAGCATAGGAAATGCAGGTTGACATTTCTTATACTGATTTTTACCCTATGTCAGTTTTCATTTAGTCAGGGTTGTGCATATTAGAAGGTACCTTCAAGGGGTACTTCTGAAATTCCCTTTTTTGGTTTTTGGGGGTTTTTGGTTTGGGTGGTTGGTTTTTTCAGAACCAATGCCTATTATACCAAAACCTTTGATTTGGTGAATAAATGCATTCAGTATGGATGGTCATAATCTTCCTGGGAAAAACAGGGAGCTTATAGAGACAAAAATAAAAGCTAAATGTGGAAGTGATTAGTATAAGACCATGAGGAGCACTCATGTCTTCAGGAAACCATGCGGCCATTTGCATTTACATCCCCTCTAACACATTCATTGTTGAAGCCTAGAATCTGTCAACAGCATAAATCAATCCCCTGCATATAACACTGAGTTCAAGTTTATTATACTATCAAGGTGGAGCTCAGCTATCCCTGCTGTCATGCTGCTTTAAATAAGCAAATAGATGAAGCTAATTTAAATATCATCTGGCTTTTGAGAGGACTGAGCTCTGTGCTTATATTGCAAAGAATTTGTGTTGGATTGGATTGGGAATAACAGATCTGAGTGGGGAATTTTTTAAGTGAGGCAGAAGTGAAGGGGAGTGAAAACTGATACTGAGTTTTCATATAATGCATCAAAGCTTTGCCACGGTTACTGGCTTTATGAGTGTGCAACTCTATCTCCCAATGTGCATTAATTTCACCCTCATGACAGAGCAGTGAGTATTGTGCTGCAGAGCTGGGCATTATCTTTTGGGCCCTGGTACAAAGAGCCCAGACTGGTATGACAGACATATCCTGACTGTTGGGTTTGCTTGCTCTTTCCCTGGAAGAAAGAATGGGCCAGCCGTTTATGTCATGGTGCGACTATATGAAAAGAATCACACTATTCAAGTAGGGATAAAGCTAGTGACATTCTATGGAGATAATTTTAGTGCAGTTCATAACTCCCTCTATGCCTGCTAGAAACTTCTGTAATTCCTCCCCACATTTTATAATAGTTCTGAAATATCAGGTGGATGTGAATGTTTCACCTACAAGTTGCTGCACTTCTGAACTCAGAAATAGTTTTAATTTTTTTCCATTTTCTGTGGATCAGTTTCTCAACATTCCTGCTAGGCAGATGGAAAACTTTCCAGTCCTTTTTAGACACCATGAAGCAACAGAACTAAGGAAAAGATAAATTGTATTATTCTATTTTATCAATGCAACATTAATTTACATGGCAGACCAGCTTTTAAATGAGCCAAATAAAACTCTGTGACTACAGTTGAGTGTAGTTCTGTTTGTTTGGGGTTTTTTTCTTAATATTAAATTGAAAAATACCTTTAATCACCTTAATTCCATTGTTCTTGGGCTATGATGAAAAATTCAGTCCCTCTTGGCTGCTTATTTGTCTCAGATGCTCATGGTAGAGTCTGATGGTAGATCCTCAGTAAAATTAACTATTTTCATTGAAGGGCAATGAGCCCATAGCCCCATATCCAGGACATATTAGCAGGGAGACCCCAATCCCTCCCAATTCTCTGGTTTGTATTTTAAAAACTTCTACAAAGAAACAAATAAAACCAAAACAAAAAACCCAAACAAAAACATTGTTTTCATTGCACAGCTTTAGCCTTGGTCTCTCTCAGTAGTAACAGCAAGTTATCTCTTCTGGCATGTGAGGATTTGCTGCTGCAGACCTGCGTGTTCACCAGCGCTCCCCATCAGGAGCAGCATTTATCAGCACTTCGGCAGCTCCGCCAGCGCGGAGCGAGCAGCCAGAGGCTCTTGCAGCTGGGCACCGTGGGGCTATCCCCTGGCTGATGTGGGATGAAAGTTTTCTGGGAGCAGGCTGCCACTGCCAGCACCACGCTGCTTGTGTTCTGAGAGGGATGTGGGACGGGCTCCAGCTGCACCGACTCGTGGACACACAGGAGCGATGGTCCTCTGGCCACTGCCTGCCTTTGTCATTAATCACTTGCTAATGTGGCGCGTTTGCTTAAACTAGTACCAAAAATAAAGACGAGACAATGACTGATTGGAAAAGGATTTTCTTTATCCCTAATGAGCCACATGGAAGAAAATCTCCTGAATAATTTATCAGCTGGCTAATGACTGAATATGGCTTTTATAATGCTGACGAAATGGTGCTAAATTCATCCCTGATATACTCTATGGAATTGCACCAGGGAGCAATTTGGCCCAGCAAGCAAATTGCAGACATTTTTAACTGTTTCAGTATCAAAGGGCAATGAGTAGGAAGCAGCAATAGATGGAATCTGAAGGCCCCTACAGATTGTTTGAAATGAGTGGGTTTTTTGATTTGCTCATTTGTGACACTAGATCTGCAAACAGTACCAGAAAAACTAATGGAGGCTCTGATTTAGAAAAGATTGCATGTAGCCCTTCATTCCAGATAAACTGTAGTCACAGGAAATTATAAGCAACAAATCTAAAAAAAATTACAGATGTTGAGGCATAGCTCTTTCCTGTTGAATTATCTTCTAAAAGTAATTATTTGTTATCATTTCCTTTTCAAGCACAGGGAACATAACTTGTCATCTATCAGAAACTATTCCTTGAAAGGAACTATTTTGACAATTATAAACTTGCAAGAAAAGACACTAAACTTTAGTGATATAATGCAAGAAAATGAAGTAAGAAGCAAAACCTCTTCTTGGTCCTTACCCCCTCAAGATCTGGGTCCAAATTTTGTGGAAGAGATGTATTTGAAGAAAATAAGGGACCCTAAGACAAAAGAATTGAGTCAATTTTCCCGCTGCTTTTTATCAATGAAGGAAAAAGAGCCAGGCAGGATTTAGGGAGGAAGGTGTGGATGTGACTGCTCAGGAAAAGTGGCAATGGCAAAGAGAGCTCACTTTGGCTAACTCGGAACAGTGAGAAGTCCTAATGATTGGGCTTTGTTGTAATAGGCATTGAGTGCACAGCAACTTTAAATTTAAAATTAATTTCCTGGTATTTTGTTCTTAATAAATACAAAAGTCACAGCATGGGGAAAAAGAAAGAGAGATAGGCCAAACTTCATCTTCTGAGCAATTAGGATATTTCCACCCCTACTGTGTCATGCCACTGTGTCTTAAAGTGTTGCCATAATCACGTACAAATTCTGGAAATCTGCTGAGTGCTTTGGAAGATGATGGATATTTCTGCTGCAAACTTCCATTGCCACAGTATTTCTGCCATAATTATCCGCATGTGCTAAACAAAAAGGCCAAATTTCATGTTATAGTAAAATAGCACATTTCCTGGGTTGGGAGTTGAGCGGAGCAAAACCACAACCGTCGTGTAGCAAGTTCTGCAAGCACTTTGGAGCTGGCATTTATGGGATCAGAAGTGACGCTTAGCACATAAATTCCGCGTGACACAGAGAGCAGGTCTGGCTCACCGCACAGTTGTTTGACGAAAGCTCCAAGTCCTCCAAATTTACAAGCACAGCAAATTCCTAAAACATACCAGTTACTAAGCCGAAGATTTAGACATTTACAACTTCTGTTTCCCCACGGATATTCCCTGCGAACATTAATCCGGGCGTGCGTCACAGCTGCTCCCCTCGAGGGAGGCTTTCCTCTCCTCTGCGCGTAAAGAGAGGACAACGGCAAATGCTCCATCAGCTGCATGGCAACCCTCCCAAATGCCATGGCTGGGGTTTCAGCGGCGCCTCCTCGCTGCGTTCCGCCGCCCCGGTGCCCCGCGGTGCTTTCGCTTTGGGTGAAAAGTCCCGGCTTTCGGCGCCTCGCGTGCGCCGGTGCCTCAGACCGCGCGGGCACGGCGCGCGGCGCGGTGCTGCCCCCTGGCGGCCCCGGCGCGCCCTGCGCCCGCCGCTGCCGTGAGCGACAAAGGGGCGAAGTCGCTTCTTAGAACGCAGAGGAGAGCCCCTGGCCAGAGCTCACGGCCACCTCCCCGCGGGGTCCGCCCCGTGCCCGTGTGCTAGTGGTCAGTTTGGGGGTGTTTACGTGTGTATTTACCCCGTATTTCCCCCAGTGAGCCCCCTCGGGGGCGAGGGTTAGCGGATGGAGGTCGGCTGGGCAGCCGGGCCTGGTGTGTCCTCACGGAGCCTGGGAAGGGCTGCGGGCAGAGCTGGCGTGGCTGACACTGCCCCGGGTGCAGGGTGAGAGCCGTGGGTCGGTGGGGCTGGTGACGCAGTGCCAGCGCGGAGCCTCTTGGCAGCAGCGCTGGAGTTCCCTTCCTGTCCCTGCACGGAGCTGAGCAGAGGGATTCACGAATCCGCAGACAGATTTTTGAGGCCAAAAGAGACCATCAGACAATCTTGTCTCATTTTTTACATAGCAAAGGCTGCAGAGTTTGGCTCAGATCGGCACTGAGCTTCTAATTTGCTTACTGAAATCATCTTCCCCAGAAAAGCGTCTACCCTTGATATGGCAAATAGCAAGAGTTGGGGAACTCACCACATCCTTTGAAGTTTTGCCACAGTATTTTATCACTGTCACAATTAAAATGTGCTCCTGCAATATGATTTGATTTTTTGTCTGGCTCCTAAGGCTGCACACAGGTCTGAATCACTGTCCTTAAAGTGAAGAGCCCTTGAATCCCTGTTTTTGTCTTTTCTGAAAGTTTTTATGTGACTTATCTTTCATTTTTTGATAACATGCATAGATTGAACTTGACAACTTTCACTCTATTGTGCTTTCTCCAGCACTCAAATCACATTTGCAGCCTCTCCAATTTATCAACATTCTTTTGAAATTACTCTGCTAAGCAGTGAGTATACAGAGAGGAATGTGTGGTGCCACTAGTGTTATCAAATACCATTAAGAAGCTGGAATTTGTTTACCAGATGCTGCACTTTGTAGTAGCATTGGCTACGACTAGGCTGGTAGTAGGTTTTGGCCTTGAATTATAAATCTTGCATGTTTAAAAGCCAATATGTAGCATAAAAGCTTCCTGCCCAGGCTTAGACTGCTACGTCAGAGAGCCCTGCAGGTGTCTGACTGAGAGGCTTGCAGACAAAGAGTTGTTCCTAAGGGACCACAGACTTTGGACTACACTTCAGTGCCTGAAATAGCTCCATGCAGATGTTTGCTATGCTCAGCAAGGGCTTTGTAGAACTACACAGAACCAGCAAACAGAGGTCTCAGAGTCAGGAGGAGATCTCCATTGCTGTCTAATCTAGGGGAGCTGCTCTATTTGGTTTTGTGGGATGCTGTTTGAGTGCCAGCAGCATTCAGGTATAAGCTTTGTCTTACAGTTTATAGGAGTACAAGGCCACAATTTGCTGTATAAGCTTTAAAGTTTTAATTTACTTGTTTTACCCCACTCCTGCTGAACTACTTTTTCCTGCAGATTTGCCCTGCCCTTTCTGGGGTTAGGTTTTGTCTTGTCAGTGGTGTTCTGGGAACACATTGGCCACCTGATTTAGTTTCCTTCTGTATGTTGTGCTTTCTGGTTTTTGCCCTCCTTACTCACCCATATGTGTTCCTCTTGTGTCACACATTGTTCAATGTATGTTGTACTTCCTCTTTCTCCTCACCAACCTTTTCCCAATTTGGCTGTGGCACTTACTTGGCTGAGCCTGAGATGTCAGTTCAAGCCTATTCATCCTTCTTATTCAAGATCATGTACTTAGCTTGGTCTTGTTTGAAAGTTTGCTCATTCCTTTGAGGCAGAAGTTCCAGATATTCCCCAGTTCCAAGACACTAACCAGACAGGGGGCCATTCAGGCACCTGGATGCCAATAGCAGAATTGGTGTCCACAAGCCATCAGGAATAGAAAGGCATGTATACAAAAGTTTGGGCAGTTGACTTGTTGCAAGATTTTGCTGAAAATCTGAAGAGGCTGAGTAGCAATTTCAAAACATATTTTTCGAGCACTGTGCTGTTGAAAATTCCCACTTGAACTTCTGTCTGTGATCAGATCAATGAAAGGGGCACTTGGGGATATTTGAGGGATTAGACTGAGTGATTTGTCTCCAAGCTGTTCCTGCTGGTTTGGGTTTGTATGTTAACGGTGCAACATTTGAGAATCTGCTCATTTCTGGATCTTACTCAGTCATAGCCGAAGATTTGCAAAAGAAGAGCAATCAACCCCCTCCCTCGTGCAGTACAGAAATCAGATGATAATGTGATTCCAGTTAAATGCCTGCCTAGATAACAGCCTGATAACACCCAACTGGCTGGTGGTTCCAGCCAGAGCTGACTTGTTAGTTTCAGCTGCGCTTTCTGACATGGTGCTATTTGTGCCTAATTGCACATTGGTTCATGGCTTGAGTCCAGGCTCTCCCACCATCCTCACTTCCTGTTATTGGCTCGTGTTTCGGCTTGGCCACAGGCAAATCAACTGTGTTTTCTGAGGCAGGAAAAATCCAACCCCACATGGGGACAAGCTTGACCTTGAGCCGTGCCCTGCCAAGCACTAGGACCTCCAGGCAGCTTGGGCCGATGACTTGAGGCCACATTTGGCCATGGCTAACAAAGACACTCAGGGATACAGCTTGTGCTACTTCACTGTGTGACCACTCCCAGCCAACCAATTTCCTGAGCTGTGTCTTGTCTGCTTACCAGAGTTATCTCTTCCCATAAGAATTTCCAAAGTTTAAATGCTCCTTTCTGCACTGAAAAAATGCAGTGGAGCATGACAGAAAAGTTGTACTTTCATAGCCTTCTTCTGCTTTCATAACTGCTATTTTGTATAACGTTTCAGAGAATTCTCTCATTCTGACTTTTCATTGAAACATAGAAGATCAAATTGAATAACATCCCATACTGGGGATTTTGGGTGATAAATAAGCTAAGGGATAATTTTTGTGATTTTTAAGATCAGCAGCCACTTGATATTTGTAATGTGCATGTGATTAAAATCAATATTTGAATATCCAGATAGCCTATACCTTAATACATATGATCTGTAGATTGCTCTTGTATCAGCTGACTTATAGTACTCTATGCGTACTAGTCATTAATATCTCCTCAGCCTCTCCACAAAAGTAAATATAACAAATAGAATTGCAAGTTCAGCCTCTGATTATGTGAAAAGCATGGACAATATCTAAAGATCTTATGTATGTGGGCTCTTCCATGGGGCACAAGCAGATTATAGAGGGCTGCTGTGTAGCAGCCATGCAGAGATGGGTAGGAGAGGGTCTTGTATTTGCTGCTTACAGGGATTGCATCCTGACACTGGGGATTGGATATGGAACAGGACAGGAGCCTGTTGCTTGGTCTTCCTCTTTTTGCCCTGCTTTGTCACTAAGGAGACAAAGGTGTTGTGATAGAAGTATGCCAGCATTACAAATGCAGTATGCCACAGCATGAAGCACAGACCCAGTTAATAAAAAAACGGTAAACTTATTTTACTAGGGCTCACCACACTTTTAGGGCAGCAGCAAGTCCCATGGGGTTACACGGCTGAGGAGGGTAAGGGCCATGGCAGGAGTCTGGAGAAGGAAGCGGGGGAGAAAGAGGCTGGAGGGAAAATCAGAAGTGCAGATCCAGTTTTCTGCCTGTCAGCTGTGCCTACAACTCTGTACCAGTAAGATCACCTCCGTACCTGTAAAGAAACAGCAAAGTGAAGGTTTACCTAGGGTGAAAAAAAAAATCAGATGTCAAATGGGAAGAGTGCTTAAAAGCCGTGTGCTTTTAACTGCCTACCTGGTGAACTGGTTGTACCCAGAGCAGATCTTTAGCTTTTCTCTCCCCAGCCCCTCCATGCAGTCCCACCTGCATGCAATGACTATAAAGTCTTCAGGGTGGGCACCTCTTTGTGCTGATCACTGTGACCCCTGTCTGTGCTTTGGGCTGCTGTGTCATCAGCTTTAGAGGGCTGTCAGTAGTTTTGGTAACTTGGTTTTGATTGAATCAAGAGTAAATGAGCCACATAGATATATGCAAAATGCTATTTGAATTTGCAGGACACAAAAGGCTTCTTCAATAAGGTTAAGCAATCCAATGCCATATTCCCAGCTAAATGTAGAATCAGTGATTTTTCGAACAAAAAAGAAATCCTTTTAGAAGGAGACTCATAGTAGTGTCAGATCACTCAAATCCCAACAACAACAACAAATATATCACAAAAGCCAAAAAAAGAGCTGGCTGAGGGAGCTGGGGCCCAAGGCAAGCTGCGATTGTTTCGCCTTTTCTGAAGATAGAAATACCTTTGTCTCAGAGGAAATAGAGCAGACGTTCTTTGTAGCTGATTTCCTTTTGACTTCCTCTGTGCTAGAGATGCATATTTTCCTAGAGCTTTTTGAGAAACTAAACCTTTCTGCTGTGATTTCACACTTCAGCAGCTTAAGTCCAGCTAGCTCTCAATGATATCAAATTTTGCTGATGTTAACAAACCACCCCCCCCCCGAAAACCCTACCTAAACTTCTCTTTACTTTCCCTAGCAGACCATTTCACCCACTTCAGAATATTCATGCACTTCAGATTGTGCTTTCCTTTATAACCAATCTTAATACTTAAGTTGCTAGTGGCAAAGTTCTTGTTTGCATTGTTTTCTCCACTGTTTAGTCTGGCATCTGTTTCAATATTGCTGCTTTGTGTTAGAATTAGCAGGGGAAAAAAGAAGCATATTTATGCTGTACAATAGATTTTCATAATCATTTCCACATGGCAGATCCCATCCTTCCTTTTCTTATGATTCACTGAAACTGAAAACACTGTATGGAGTGGTCTGAAGGTAAAGAAATAGGAATGAAAATCTCCTCAGGGAAAGGTTGGTATTACTTGCTTTTCATGAAAAGTCTGTCAAAGGAAAAAGGAACTTTAAAAATAGGATCTAAATTGGTAATTGCTAAGGAAGGAATTTATTAATCACACTGAGTGCAGAAAATGGACTAGTAAACAGTGTGATGATAAGGTCGTCATCACAATATCATGAAAATTGACCAATTCCACAGTCTTTTCTTCAGACCTTGCCCAGGTGAACGATTTAAAATCAAGTGTATTAACATACTTGTTCAATGTAATTTTCTCACTCTTTTAAGGAAAATACCGAATTTCTTGAGCTCACAGCAAAACATTTACCCAGGCAGAGTTAGCAGGCCAGGCAGCAGCAGCGCCTGCTGTAAGATCCAGGGAGATGGGCTCTGTTCCCATGAGTAGGGATTCATCCACAGAGTGCTGTTGTTGTTTGGATGACATCTTTCCACTACGCTCAAAGCTGCCTTAGTAAGGAGTTAGTAAAAGTGTCTTCCAGGCCGTGGAGATACTGAGATTCCCAGCATTTGAAGAGGCAGATTCCAAAGCTATACAATACTAGAGGCATTCAGCAAAGTGGGGTATCTCGGTGGAAAGAGGGACACAAGTCCCTCTTCACAGTTCTGTTTGATAAAAACTATTTAAGATAATGTGTAGTTCCTTACTTCCAGATGTTAAAGAAATACTATCTCTTGGCTGTTCTTGTAGCTCTTGGCTTCTGACTTTCAAGCATTGATACCATAAGTGAATTTGTATTGGCTAGTGCAATGCCAAGAAATCAAGCTGAAAGAGACTTTGTGACAAAGTTGATTTATTTTTCTGATGAGAGTCATCTCCATGAGCTTCTGATAGAGCCATCCTACTTTTCAGAATTTGGCAAGAACTCTTTTCCTGATGTTATGAAGACGAAAAATGTGTTTATTTCTACATGTGACATTTATTTATTCCCTTTCACTTCCATCTCCTGTTCATTTATCAGTCCAGGAAAAGAGCATGTCAGTTTAAAACAAACAAAGTATTTGGTATGTGGGTGGCTCCAGATTCACTGCAGATCCCTACAGAAGCCTTCATTGTGAAATACGCCTGTTTGGATGTGGTGAAAGTTGAGAGTTTCGTGGATTCCTGCTGCCCTCCATTTGGGTGACAGTGCTGTAGTCTTTAATTGACCAGCATGATTCAGTATGTTTTGGTTTCTGTCTTGTTTCTTTTCGTGTCTCCCATATCCTCAGTAGCACTATCCTCTTCAAATATAAAAAGTACCTCCCACTTAGCCTACAGATGTATTTTACTTTGCCATCAGTGGGATATCCAGAAAAATTAAAGGCCTCAGTGTTTAACTTTTTCATAATCTCACTTTTGCGCAGGGGACATCATGGGCTGCTTGATGGATCATATTACAGAAAAATAATCTCAGTTAACAAAGCCTGATTTGGTGTCTTTGCAGCTGCTTGTGGACTGGCCATTTGCAGAGTGCAGAACTACAAGCCTGAAAGGAAAAATAAAAAGAAATGCAAATTCTGTACCATCTTTAGTTGTGGAAGAGATGATTTGCAACATAGGCACAGTTGTCGCCCAAGAAAGACTCACTGTTTCTAACTTCTTGAAAAGTACTTGATAAATTTGCGGACTGTGTGTGGGCTCTTTTCTTCTTTTCCTGGCACAGATCCTGTTAAATACACAGAGGGTCAAATGCTTCTTTTGGTGTTCCTGCACGAGGCCAGCTGGAGAGCTGTAGTGTAACAAAGCACCCTTCTCCCTGCTGCCACTTCCCTCTGCAGGAACTGACTGGAGGCACTTGAGACCTGCTCTGCTCTCGCTGGCTGCAGGCCGTCTCTCTCTCCCTCAGCACACTGCCAAAGGGGGCTTTTCTGGGCCGGCAGGGAAGATCTAGTATTGAACAGCTCTGTCTGTGCCACAGTAGAGTTATTTTCATCTCCATGATAAAAGGCACTGGTGTGTTTCGATGTTATTTCAAGTCAGGTTACTTTGGGGTATTTCAAGTAAATGAGCTCATAGTGTAATTTAGTGAAAGGAAGCATTTCCTGAAAGCAGATGGGGAAAAGACATCCAGCAGTTAGCAATTCTTGGATGTTGTGGAGTATATGCAGGGATATCAGAAAGTAAAAGGGAAAACTAAGGGAGAAGACAGGAGCACTTTTGTGAGAGACTGGGTCAGCTGGGAATATGCTACTGGATGGTTTGGTGGGACTTGCTGTTACTGGACAAATTACCCAAGTGTAATTTGAGGGTATAGCTGGTATTTTTTGGCATTTAATGTATTACAGTTGCTGCAAGAAGTGGATCTTTCTGTGAATGCACCCTGCTACCAACTGTGAATTTGCCTCAGAAGTAAAAAGCATGTATCAAAATGAGGGCAAGGCAGAATTTAAGTGATACGGTTTAAAAAAAATTATTCCCACAGATACCAAGACTTCCGTTGTATGTTCTTATCTTGAGTATGCACCTTCCAATTTCGGATGTCTAGGTTGTGGATTTCTTTTTTAAAGAATGGCTGGCCATTGACAGTTACCCAGTTTCTCAGTATCATCTTTCAAATTTAAAATGGCATCAGGAATTAAAGAAGTATCCCTAGAACATATTTATTGCAGCTCACATTGGTTTTAACAGCTTCCAATCTGAAAAGGGGATCATCTTTTCCCAATGCATGTATAGACACATCCAAAATACAGTTGTACAGGCACTTTTGCTCCTCAGGGCATGCCAGGGGTGAAGTGTGTTGATACAGGAGAATCTGAGACCTTTTGCTGCAACAGATTGTGGTTACTTTTTTTAGCAGAAAATCTCTGAACCCCAGATTTAAAACATTAGTGATGGAAGATAGAAGAAATATAAATATTCTCTATTAAATAAAGAATTCCCTGAAGTCTGCTGTAAATAACAATTGTGTAGGAAGAGGCTATCAAAGCGTGAGAGGGATAAGTGCTTCTGAGGAAACAAGGAGGCTTTACGGTCTGAGACTGCTGCAACAATAAATATGCGATCAGTTCAAATTATATGGCAAACTCTTAAATAGCGTCAGTGTATTTTGGCATGAGGGCTGAGTTTAAATGCATTAAGCTTTTCAGTGAGTAGTAATAATATGGCATTAGAGCATTAAGAACAGGATGAGCTTTGCCAAACCTTTGCTTTAGCTCTTTGCCTAAGGGCATATTTAAAAGGTAATTTCAGAGTGGTTTTAACTGGCTGCAGTGCTAACCTAGGAAGGGTGAGGGAAAATCTGGCAAGGGCTCTTGAAGTTTTGAGGTCTTAGATTTTTGGATGTCATAGTGGGATGCAGCTGGATTATTACGTGAGCAGAGCTTTGTTGCAGCTTGCATGGCTGTAAAGTGAAAAGAGTTTCCCAAAAAAAAAGGGTAAGCAACAAAATAATATATATAGTACTGGTGTGCATATGCATGAGCCAGACCCCTTTTTAGAGCAAAAGATAGCCCTTGTGCTCCAGTACCGGCTAATGCTCCGTACTGTGACTGCCACATGAGGCCCTTCAGTTCTAGAAAATACCCTTTTAGTCATTAGTTGCAGGCAGGATCCCAGTAACCCCTGGCTCTGATAGTGGGATAAAAGCTATGATTCATCGGATGGTTAAACACAGATTCTCTAATGAATAGAGTCAGAAAGAGACAGAAAAGGGGGCTGTGAAGGGGAAGGAGATCTGGCGCTTATGGCACTCTGTCTACTTGATGTTAAAGAGAAGCAGTTTCCAAGATACTTTGTAGCCAGAGCCTAATACCGCTTTAGGCTTGAGGTTGGGATTCAGAATGGCTGGCACTAGCCTTGGGAATACTACTCCAGAAAATTCTTAAATTGGAAAACCAAACCCCCAACTGAGAACATGTTTTGACCTTTTTTTTTTCTCCCCTCCCAAGTATTCCTGTTTGAGAGCACAGGAGAACAGGCTTTCCATCAGGCTCTGCTGTCAAAAGCCATCTAAAGGTGATCACATCTGCTGTTGTGCAAAATTTCAAATTGATGTTCTACATTTTAAAACTTAATCATGTTCAGGTGGTGCTTTGGTTGATTTCCAGAGTGAACTGTCTCGTCACCAATGCAATTGTTGACTGGTTTTTCATCATGATGCTGGTGGATGTAGAACTGCTGTCATTCAAAGTAATTTCTATGGTCTAGTCATCTCAAAACTACGCTCAAAACAACAGCTTCTCCAAGCAACATTTTCAGAGAATCAAAGCAAATATTTATTTTTTCTGGCTTAATGAAAATACTGTAAACTTCTAAGTTAATGGTCCCACACTGAATCTCTGCACCCAGCATTTGCAGCTGGCTGTACCACACCTTTTTGAATTATTTGTACTGATTGGAAGCATTGTTGTTTTTTAGCTGACTTGAATAAACTACTCTGCCAAGGCTTTGTAATGTTGGAGAGGGACCTAAAAGCCACCTCAGCAGTATCAAATCAGGCTTCCAGCCTGCACACTCAGCAAAGGGAATACCGACACCTCCAGGTTTTATCTGTTTAGATCAATTTAATTTAACTTAATTTAAAAAAGAAATTCAATTGCAGCATTAATTTATTTATTGTGGTATTCAAATTTTCATACGGGCTATTGTCTTCTTCCTAGTTATTCAACAAGGTGAGATATTTTTGTGTTATCTTGAGGAGTTTTCCTATGTGTGTCACCACACAAATGGGCAGGCTTCAGCTGGGGTTCCTTTAGACAGGCTACATTAAGTGCTCGATAACATTGGCAGAGCAGTCCTCAGGACATAGAGTCAAGAATGTCTCATAATTTCTAAAATTATTTTGGACTCTTTCAGAATGGAAAACTCTATGGAAATATGGGCCATTTTGGAACTGCTGAGGCCATGCTGTACATAGGAGTAATTTTCAGATACCTTGGACTTCTTAGAAAATTTTCCAGTATCTGAAGGTGAATTCATGTGGAATTCTTGCATTAAATACTGAATGGATATTTTTATGAAGTCTAAATTTGTGCCAAACACTTTTTTTTAAAGTGAGCTGTTTTACCTGAGAGAGCTCAAGCCTTAGCCAATGCCTCTGCAATCTACGGATATTAGATACTTCCTTTGAATTCTAATCCAGAGAATAAAATGCCTGTGACTTTTGCAGCATTCTCCTATGGTGACATTTTTAATTACTGCTTCTGTATTGAAGAGTCCCTTGAAATATGTCCCTACAGTCCCAGAGCATAAGAGAATAAAATAATAATGAAAAACACAGATTAAATGATGTTGCTCTCCAAGCTTTAGCTTTTTATTTCTCCACTTTGAAGTTAGTGTTTTAACATTGCTTTTTTGAGTGATATCTATCCAGATTATGTTTCTACATCTATCTATCTATCTATCTATCTATCTATCTATCTATCTATCTATCTATCTATCTATCTATCTGTCTATCTATCTGTCATGATTGGTAAATCAAGTATGTAAACACTTGATCTGAAAAGAGAATACTTAGCTATTTCATGGCCTACTCAGTACAGCCATAAAAACATTTCATATGAGAACATATTGTTCAAAGCTGTAAAAAGAATAACATATCTCACAAAATGACAGAATAAGAGCATTACTGCAGAATCAACAGAAAGAATGAGGAGGATAACATGCCAGAGATGATGTACGGACCAGAACTCTGCTGTAATGGAATTTTTTTTGCCTGATGAACACTGTACAGAATTTTCTTCCACAAGATCTGGATTACATTCCTTCTTATTTATTTTTTTTTAACACCACATCTGGATAGACAGGATGTTTTTTGAGAAAAAATACTTATTTTTGTCGGAAAAACATCTGATGCCTTATGCTGCAGGGGGACTTCTGTAGCTATACATCTTTTGTGCCTGTGACCTCTCTGGGACAATGTCTCTTATCTCCTTCAGTATGGAAGATACACGTTACACAGTGGGCCTTTGTTCATCATTGTTCATCTTTTGCTTTGTCTACGTTGAGCCTTTTAATGAAATATGGAGTCTGCTTGTTTGGTGTGCTGTGCAAAGAGCTGAGGCAGCTGGTTCCAAAAGAAGTGTGCAAAATGAACTCCCTCTTGGGGCCTCCGACGTTGGTTCTTTCTCACATGCTTCCATTTTATCTAAAATAAGTCATTTGGAGCAAAAGCACACAATGGTTCTTTGTGCGTGAAGAAATCAGTAGCTTTCTGGATTTTAACTTCAGTGAACAGAGATTTTTGCACCCTTTTTTGTCTTGCAAATGAAGCCAAAGCAATTGTCACGTATTTCTTAGAATACATTGTAGAGCACCCACACCTTACCCTTTAGTGACCCGGAAATGATTATACAGGTGAAAGAACCCATCTGAAAAGCCTGAGAGTTTCATCATAATGATGGCCAGAACAGAAATGAGTGTGTTTCATAGGTGTGGCCTATCTGTGAAAAACACAGCAAATTCCAGATTTTTCATGGTATTTTGTTTTTATGCTCAGGTCATTAAAAAAAAAAGCTCTTTAAATCAGTTCTTCTCTGGTTTTGTTCTTAGCTGTTCATCAACAATTATGTTCCACTTTTCCCCAATTAACCTGAATTCACTGAAGGCAGTTCCTTTCTAGGCTGTTTGAATCTGTACTCTCTTCTTAGAAAGAAAAGCCCCTTTTCACACCTTGCCACCCAAGTTTTGACAAAAGGTGAAATTGCAGCCATGAAAGATTTTTTGATCTTTTTGTCCTCCAATTTTGTTTCAGCTACATGCATTCTGCTCTAGGACACTTGCAGAAGTTACTGAACAGCAAATGGTGGATCAGCTAATTCAAACCTGGAGATAAAACAAGCAAGGCAACATTTTTTCTAAGTGTCTGAGATATGAAATCAAACAGACATTTAAGGAGATTTCAGCAAGACTCAGACTCAACCAGGTGGAACACTGGCTGCAGCAAGGAGCCAAATTCAAGGCAAGGGACAAAGGTAAGCAGTGACCTGGTGGTGATGGGTGGACTCTGGTGAAGATGTTTTGATGCCTATGTACAGTCATCTGCTATTGGAGAGGTTGGAACAAGAAAGGAAGGAAACTAAAAGCAGAGACCACTATGAGGTGATGAAACACTCCCTGCAATTGCCCCATTTCTCTTCCTGGAGCTGCAGTGCTCCCAGTGTAGGTGCTGACGATGGCAAAAGGCAGAAGAGCAAGGAAGCCTTGACTTCTGCACAGCATTGCTCTGCTCTGCTTTATCCTCATGCCATTTCCAATGCTAGTGAGGCCAATCCCCCTTCTGAAGATGGTAGATTTTTTTTCCTCCATTTTTTCCAATTTGAATCTCCTCTGAAGACAAAAGGAGAAACTTCTGGAGGAGAGGGGAGAGAGAGAAATGAAAACACACATTTGGAAAATCCTTCACAATTTTCATGAAGTTTTCTTAAAGAGAAGACAAACTGATGAAAGACAAAAGGGTGAGAACCTGGTGTGGACTTCAAGTGAACAGCACTCAGATATATTCCTGGGAGGAATGTCCAGGTGGATTTTGAAACACTGTATGAAATAAAGGATATCTGCAAGTGATTTGCTATCTAGTATGCAGGATCAAACTGTATACCACTGAGTGATGTATGGATAAGGACACCTGGCGAGTGTCTGGAAAGATTTAAAATAGGAGGGGCTCCAGTGCATTCTTTCAGATACTTTTTGCCTATTACCAATTCCCCAGAAATTATTTCCTGTGTGTGTGCTTTGGTTTTAAATGCATAGAAATAACAATTCACTTTCCAGATCTCCATTGTGGCAGTTCACAGAGAGTAAAAAGGTGTACAAGAATAGGTTAATAAGTGTCAACTCTGAATCTGCTCTTTAGAGCTTCTCAAGTGCCAAGCAAAACACAATGACATGAACTAATAAGAGGGCACGAATGAAGTAGGAATGTTGGCACTCACAAATCCAGGCTACCTGTCCCATTAAGATTAGAGGAAGTTGTCTTAATTGGGGTATCAGTGTTGTCCTACTTATAGCAACATGACAGATGCAGAGCATGGAGACTTTATTTTATATCAATATAGTAATATTCCTACAGGAGAAACATAAAGCTTCTTAGAAAGGCTATTGTGTATGCAGTTGGTGCAGGTTTTTAAAGAAGCTTAGTTTTCTGTTGCAGTTAATGTGAGAGTGCAGAGAGTGGGAAGGAAATATACCTCTCCAGGTTTTATCCAGGAGAGCTTGTTTCTGGTAACATTACTGCCCCTGACCTAGGAGATGCTGTGGCAGTAGAAGGGCAGGGTGGTGAAAATCTAATAGAAAAAGCACAGTTTGTCCAGAGAAAGAGTCCTCTTCAGCACTGAGATTTTCAAGGCACGAGACTTTTCTGTTCTTCAGTTGACCAAACTAGGTACAGGACACATGCATCGCTTTGTCCAAAAAGCTCTCCTGAGACACAGAGGTGGCTTTTATGTTAGCTGCAATTATGTTGGTGGTGCATGGAGTTTATGAGCAACAAGATTGCTGTAGGACAAGAATTTTTTTTAATGAAGGTATTTAGTCCTTGAAGTAATTGCTTTGTGATTGTCTGGTGAGGATATCTCTGCCCCAGAGCTTTCCACTGGAAGGCAGAAACAATTCTGATGCGAGGAGTAAATACCCTGCTATAAAAGACTTGATTTTTGCTCAGTTTTTAGGGATCCTGTGCTTTCAAAGTAAGGCAATGTGTCTTTAATAATGTTATGACACATAGAAGAACTGCAAACAGAATGATCTCTATTTTCTGGCCATAGTAATGTGACATAGGCTGAGGTTACAGCCAATTACACTTTATCCAGTGGCTCTTATGGTTATTGTTATAAAGCTTTATCCTTGCTATGGTCAGAATGGTCTTGAATTCATTTTTTCATATTCTCACAGTGGTGCAGCCAATAAGGCCCCTATCATTCTGCCAGACATGCTGGAATTGTATTGTGTGGTTTAAAGCAGATTCTGTGAGAACCTTTAGCCCACACAGAAAATTTTGCTTGCATTTATTCCAGTCTAAACCAATACCACTGTTCAAAAAAACAGAGTATGGAGCTGCATGTTTGCAAACTGAGCACAATGTACATGTCTTTACAGAGTATTAAAAAAAATTCCCATCATTTTACAAAGGCTATATTTACAGGCCGACAGGCACTTTCCTCTCTCCTGAGAGTTTGGAGATAGTTTTCAAATGATCCTTAGCTTTACAAGGCATAAAAATAAATTTGGAGCTAATACAGGCAGATTCCTGGTGGGGTTTTTCTTCACTCTGCCCTACATAACTATGAGTGCAAACCAGGGCCAATGTTTTTGGCTGTGAAAAGGAGAGCTTAAGAAAACAGTACCACAATGTTTTGTTCAGGGTGTGTGGCCATAGCCAAGTTAAAATAATAGCACAAGTATTATTACAATAAGCTGTTCATACAAAGAATTTGCTAAAGTAAAGTGGTCATTTTTTAAGGGTTAACATTTGCAGTAGGACTGGTCCATATGTTCAAGAATAATTATTGCACTAGACGAGAAAATGAAAGATCAACTGTTAAGGATTTCTGAAATATTACAGTCAAATTTCCATCTCTGTTTGTGTATGAACTTGTTCTGACAGATGAGAGCAAGGCAAGATCTCTCCTTGTGCAGTTCCAGGTAACATCAGAGCAGCTTGCTGAAGGCCAAGGTATCATCCAGCCTGCAGATGTCCGAACCTCCGTCCACCAGGATCCAGCAAGCATACCTTTGCAGACACATGCCATAACAGTCCCATTCCTCAGGGGTCTGCTACGATATGGTGGTGTCAAGCAATGCCCAAGTTGCACCCTTACTGAAAACAGTGAGAAAATGACTGGGAAAGGAAAGGTCCATATTGCTCCAGAAGAATAGCAGCAGCTCAGTTATCTCCAGGGCCTTCTCCACATCTTGGCAATTTAAATAAAGAATTTGTCTTTCCACAATTAATCCAATCCTATAAACAACCAGTATCAAAACCTGGTGGATAATTCTTATTTAACAACACAGGAAAATTCAAGGAAAAAAAAAATGGGTAAAAAGATTAACCATAATGGTACTGTTCAGGGAGAATGAATAGTTGAAATATGGCTCAGATATCCTATACTGATGAATAGTGAAAAACATAGTTTATTTTCAATCACAATGATATTCTGCACCAAGAAACTCTGTCTCCTGATGTAGCAGTTAGTTACAGTGGAAAAAAGTTGCACATATATTTAAAGAGTTCTCTCAGTGGTTTGCACTGAATTATTTGCTAGGGTGAGTAAAAAAATATCGTGCTAGGTCTCCTCCTGTCTGAACAGACCTTTTTTGTCCTGTTTGAAATTGTGTTTCCATTCTTCTTACAAACATCTTAATTTTATTCAATATGAATTCTTTGCTATCCACCATAAGACCTTCTGGCACTAGAAATTTATTTTACAGAATGATTAATAAGGTTGAATGTTCCAGTTTTTCCATGTAGCAAAAGGCAATACCCAAATTTGCTCCAAGGTGCACAGGATTGCATGGTGAGCAATTTCTGCAGAGTATTCTCTGGCTAGTGCTAGACCAGCAAGGAAGCAGGGTAACACTGATCACACACTTTTCACCTGCCTGCCTGAGGACAGACACACCAATGCTCTCCTAGAACCGATGACATCTGGGTATCTGACAGATGGAAATGTTTTGAAGGTATGTGGCAAACTGCCCATCAAACAGGCAGCAAAGATTTAGTGGTGTCAGGCTTGAAGCCCCTTTGGACTTTTGCCTCAGCCCCAAAGTGCAGCAGTTGCAGAAACAGCAAGAAGCAGTGCACCAGGCTGAGAGCGAGGATGGGAAGCAGCAGCACTCCTGGGCACTTGGAGGCAGAGACGAAATGAGGGAATGGTGGGCAGTTGAAGGTCTGGACATGCTGACTCGAGCTGTTGTGCAGCCCAGGGTGATCTTCTCTTCACCAGGACTGTCCTTGACTTCCTTCAGCAGTGGCAGCTTTCAGAAGGGCATTGCACAAAACCCGTCCTTGGATCAGGTTAGCTTTTCTTATTGCTGCCTATAGCAATAAAGTTGTAGGAAGATCTTGGGGTAAAAAGTCATGAGATCCTGCTCCTGAAGGATTGTACCAAATATGCCTTACTTCATGGAACAGCCATGGGGATAGTGGTGGGACTCGTGGTGTTTGTTTGGCCACATGCTTGGGAGAAAAACAGATTAAAATGTTGTTACTTCTAAAATAAACCAAGAATTTGCATCTCTTTCAAACTAAGCCAAAGCTCTTTGAAACACAGAAAAGTCAAAATAGGTTTTTCTATGATTTCCTCTGTTCTCTCATTTGAAGGCAGTGTTTCAGTTAGCTTAACTGTACTTGGTACTTGTATGGATAGGAGCCGGCTGCCAAGAATCTGTAAGGATTGACAGCAACTGGAGAGAAAATTGGGAGAGGAAAAAGAGGGCTATGCTTCTTCAACATTTTTAATGAGGTGCAGCAAATTTAGAATGGCAAATGCATGTAGAGATTTGTTATTCAAAAGCCTACATTGACTATTTAATGGGAAAATCATGATTTATTTAGAGATGCAAGATTGGCCTCAATTACAGTTCAATATCCACTTGTACATTGTGCCTTCTGTTTAGTGGAAGTAATTTCTATCTGCAGTAAAAATTCTATATAATTAGAAAATTACCGTGTTCAGTCATTTAGGTCCTGGTTTATTCGGGCAACTCAAGACGCTGTTGGCATCTGCAGGTGTTCTTGGAACAGAAGAACCCTGGCCTGGTTCATACCTTCCATTGCCCTCCTAGCAGATGTCTTTTGTGGAAGCAGCAATATCCTCGAGGGAGTTGCATGGTCTGAGGAGCAGTCAGGGAATGCTCCAAGATCAGCGTGTGTGAATTGAGTAGTGTAGTGCCCCCTCCAAAGTAATCACAGTGCCATGAGCAATGTCCTGAACTATATATTCATTCAAGATGGTCTTGCAAATCAGTGTGGCACCCTTCACATGGTTATACAGACCACAGTTGCTCTAGCTGCTAAAAACCCATGGTTTGCTTTACACTCAGCTCTTCTGGACAAAAAAGAAGTAATTCACCCACTCTCTCAATTGTATTGGTTTTGCAGACTTTACTCACAGAAAAGCCTTCTTGGAACAGGTTGTCAGTCTCATAGAGGCTGCAGAGGTGACAAGGGAGTTGCATTCCTCACCTTGGGGATGTCACCCCTTATGTCTGGTGTGGTGAAGGCATCCCTTTGAGTGGTCCCAGCTGCTTGGCTGGAAAAGGGCTGCACCACATCTGGGGCTTCTCATATGTTCCTGTGTACAAGTGGTACAAAATGCAAAGAGAAAAAAATGCAGCATGTTCAAACTGACCTCTAATATTGTCCAAGTGAGCAACTATCCCTCAGTCACGAAACAGTTTCTTTGTGTGCTCGGGGCTTTCTGTGTCCTTATTGATTTGCCCTTCAATGGCTTGAGTCCACTTGCAAAAGAAGCAGAGGGATGCACCCACTTAAAACTGCTGCAGAGTAATGGAGAAACTGGGAGTATTAACCAAAGGAAATTGGGAAGGAAAGTAAACCCAGGAAAATATTATAACAAACTGCTCACTCCCTCTACCTGGGCTGTTTGTGGAAGCACAGTCTAAAAAAGCTCACCAAACCACATTTACAAAAGGAAGCAATGAAGTTATTCTATTGACATTCAGACCATATCAAAAGAACTTTTCCTGCATTTTCATGGAGGTTTGTTTTTTAAAGGAAATATTAATAAAATGTATTGCTAACATAAGGCCTGCTCTGCTTGAACTTTTTCTGTGAGCGTGGATCTGTTCCAATGCTGTTAAAGTAAATGGGAGGAGTATCACAGTGACAGGATGGGTCTGGACCCACAGGAAAAACCAGCAAATGCTGGCAAGTTGACAGGGGAACTGTGCTTAGTAAGGTCACTTGTAACTATTCCATGATGTGGGCAGCGATGCAGTAGCTCTGTTGCAGAATCAGATCTATAAACCAGACATTATAAATTTAGTGTACTGTTAGGCCATTGCTGGGAGAGGAGTTTTTTGAACTTTCTGGGTTTGATAATTTATAACACTTAGAATGGTTGTGCATTATTTCCTCAAACTGTAAATTTGTAAATTATACTATTTTAGAGTTATTACCATATTTAGAGTTATTATAATGTTTCTTGTGGTTCTTCTTATGATTTTTTATCATAGCCATGATACAAAGGAGCATTTAGAAGATGTATTTTAGTGCCTGCCTTTCCAGGGTGTTATTTAGACTTAATTTTCAATGTGTTTTTTTTTTCTAATTAGAGATGCAGATACGAGTTAGGGCATATGGGCTGTGTCCAATACTATTGAGTTCAAGCATGAAACTTTGACTTCAGGGGATGTTAAATCAGTCGCTTTGGCCAAACACTGAAATTTCAGTGTTTTCTTGTGAAGTGTTGAAATGCAGGAATCAGTCCCTGATCATATCCAGTTCTCTTGACTGTTTTTCATCCTTGGCTAAGCCTTTGAACAGCTTCTGTGGAAAATGCAAGGTTTGCTACCATCTCCAACATGAACAGCGTTGGTTAGTTTCTGAGTAGTTGTAGTATGAAGAGACTGGAAGGTGAAATTAAAAAGTGAATATTCTTTTTATGTTGACAGTCTGCTTACAAAAGCACAGCCTTGTGTGAAGAAGTGGTGTGCCATAAAAGTAAGCACATACTCTATGAACTGCGGTTGGCAACATTTAATAAATGCTGCGGTTTTGGCAAGGAACATATGTTTTGTGTGAGTGATTTTCCTTTAGTCCTAAATTAAACGATGCGATTTCTTGTGGACTTTCAATAAGAAATCCCCACAGAGTTAAAACTTTCTACTGACTGCTATCTTTTTCCCCCTCCATTTTCCCTGAAGAATGAGCTTCAGAGTGCTGAGTTCTCACTACCAGACAAATTAAGAAAGGAAAAAAATGCCCTTTTATATTACAGATATTTTGTAGCCCAACAAGTATTCATATAGTAGAAGTAGTGGCTCAGAGAATTGGGAAGTTTGACCAAAATATCTTCTAAGAGGTGAACAACAGTAATCAACTGGCACATTATCTGAAAAAGTAAATTATGTGTCCAGCCAGACTAACTATGTTAAAATGAGTGGCAGGAGAAGATGTCAAGATTTTTTCTTTATGACCTCCATTGGTATGTGTTGATTTTTTTTGGCACTGCCCCAGGCCCCAAGTGTATGCAGTTGAACAAGGGGAAAAGGCAGCAGATTTTATTGATTCATAATATGACTTGCTGTAGTGTTCTGAGGGAAAACAAAAGGCTTATGTTAGCTATAAGGTACTGTAATATATATTTAACTGGTATAAATTATAAGGTTGTCTCTCCTTAAGAGTATAATATATAAGGTTGTTTCAGAGAGAGTCTGAAGTGAAAAATGATCAAAGCACTGTCCAAAGTAGACAAATTCATCAAACTAACCCAGTTATTAAAAGAACACAAACTTGTGTATGAATTATTTGCTCCTGCTCAGATTGAACAAAGGCTGCTAACCATTCCCAGTCCGAGATGAAGGGTAATTTTGTGCTGAAGACAAGCACCATGGCACATGATGGATTGCAGAATGGATCAGGTAACTTGACTCAGTTTTTCTCGTTGATGCTGTTTCCAGCCAAGCTTTCTGAGGCTGGGAAGCATAATTTTCTACAAAAGTTGAGTTCCTTTTGGCTTAATATTCTGTGGGATTTGTATAGGTCCAGATAACTTCCAGAAATCCCTGTCTCTCTGTCTCTCTGTCTTCTGTCCTGAAATTTATCTCTTGATGTGCTTGAGCACCAGCAGAGCTCGATACAGCGGATACAACCCGTCATGGTGCATGACAAGGTTTGTGCATGGACAGGTCATTGTGTTAGGCTATCTGACATTGATCAAAATAGAAAAATCTTTCATACAGACCCATCAAAACCCAGAAGTTGCAACATCACTTCTGGGTTTTGATGGGTCTGTACAGTGCCTTCAGAAGGAGGCAGCAAATGCTGAAGACTGGAGTGGAGCTGCCATGTAGCAAATGGGATTCCGGTGTGTCAGGGAAACCTGCTATGTGGGGACAACCAGTGGCTGCTCTGGGACAGGCAAAGGGCAGCCGACTGCATGAGACCAGACAGAAGCCTTTGGCTGTGTAAAGTTCATGATGACTCTGGAGTACCAACATCTTAGATCCTTTGGAACCATCCTAAAACCTATGTTACCTCTTGCAAGCACCAGGAAAATACTACTTCTTAGGAAAAACTGTTATTTGTCCCATGCACTAATAATTTTTAGACTCAAATTGATACATGACCAAAGTAAAAGAACTCAAACATAATCAATTGGATAAAAAAATCTAAGTTATACCCATGGCATGAAGTGCTGTAGATTTTGCCAAACTAGCTATCTAAAATGTAGCTAAAAGAGGTTATGAATACCTAGGGTGAAATTTTGGCTTGCTAAAAAGAGTGGGAATTCTGCCATTGATGTCAACAAGGCTAGAATTTCTCTCTCCTTAGACTCCCTCTGCTTCTTCTCATTTTATTAGCTGAACCGTTCTTCTTGCTGATTGCATGCATTTTTATTTTACATGGAGAGGTTGCGTAAAGTCAGAATATAGTATTTCACAACTGGCAGGATATGCTCCATCCTGCAACTGCAGTTGTAGTTGCCTGTGGGGAAGCAGCAAGTGGCTCAGGGCCAACACACTGCAGTATTGAGGAGGGGCTACAAGGGAAGCAGAGCAGTGATGGAGCAGAGAAGGAAAGGGGCCCCTGCCTTGCATTCTTCTTCGTGAGAGTCAGGAAGAAGCTGCAGTCATCTGCACTCTTAGATGCTTCCATTAGGTAATCTCCAATGTAAAACTGGCTGTTGCAGGGGTCATTCAGGCTTTTTTATTCCCCCAGGCATTATCCAGCGTGAGCTGCCACTGTTTGAGTCTTCCTTCAGGCTGCTCATTGTATGTGTTGGCTGTGGAGCCAGGGAGCTGCTCCTAAAGCTAAGAGTTAGATGATCTGTGCTCCTTCTGCTGCCTTCTTTAACAAAGGGTTTTCCATGCCCAGTGCATGATGCTTAGCTGGTGACTGGGGAAGCGCAGCTATTGGCTGCACACCAAACACTGCTTCTCTGGACAAGGTTCAGCTTTCCGACTTACTGCAGCAAGGCCCCAGCTCTTCCTTCGGCAAATCTTCCAGTCTAATAATCCTAATTTCTTTGTAAGGAAAAGAACAAATCTTGTGAAAAATACACTCAGTATGTTTATGGCTCATGTTTATCTGCTAGCTTTTGTTAACCATTTCAAGGAAGCTTTCTCTGAAGACAGAAGGCTTTCAGGAGCCAGGCCAGCCCCTCCAAGGCAGTGCCGGGAATGCTTTGTGCACCCCTTTGCTCACAGCTCTGGTCTCAACAAAGCTGCAGTCCTCAGTGGCATTGCACTGTATCATGTTATATTTGCAGTCCTTCTGGAATGCTTTTTTTCCATGTACTTTATCCAGATTTTGATCATATATTATCTGCCTGACAACTCGACACCTATAAAAATTTATGAATTTGTATTAAAACCAATACTTGATTATGTCAGTGTTTATGAGGCTTCCCATGAGTCCAATATTCTTCAGCTGAATCTAGGTATAGCCCCTCATAATAATAATAAAACAGGCCATATTTCACCATTTCTCAGTTAACATGACTCACTGCTCGCAATTACAGTAGCTACCAGCTCACACTTTTGTTGATTTTAAGGATTTGCTGCCTTGTAAGGGTCTTTGCTGATCTAAACACACATAGGCATTTATTCAGTGGGCCTCCTTAACTGGGCTAGAAATAGCTGTGGTTGCATTTTTCTCTTTTCAGAGAACAATGTCTAACTACATTTGTTTATGCAGAAGTGTGTAGTGACTCATAATGAATGTGTAATTGTGGGTTTATGTACTGATAATAAGAAAAAATTGACACCACTAGGGCCTTTGTGTTTGCAAATGCTCTGGATATGGAAACCAATGGAAAAAACAATAAAGAAAATAAAGCAAATATGCTTCTTCCTCCCACAATAAGGCTCTTCTTATTTCCATCCTTTACTTGTCTGGATCAGCCTTAAGTACTTTATTCTGGGGCTTGATGGAGAAGTGTGGAGTGCCAGCTGCAGCAGTCATCTTCTGGCTTTTGCAAGGGAGGGTGTTTCACCTGAAGTTAATATTTTACAGTCTCATTTTGGTATTATGCAATTCTTCTGTCTTCATTATCCAGGTTTTAAAGCCAAACCAATGTATACAGTAAGATCATAAAGACTAGTAGGACTCCAGCATTTTAAATTGGACATCAGTGAGTGTGGGGGATTTCTAAGCTTTAATACTAGAAATGGTAACATTCTACTGCTGCTAGGGTAACATCAAGCTGTACAACATGCTTGCAATATAAAGATTCTTACATCCTAGAAATGACAAAGATGGTTTGAAAAACGAATCAGGGAAATAACTTTTTATATAGATAATGATATCCATAAAATATAAACAACACATACATGTTTTCCTGATTCTGAATAACATCATTACTACAGAGGAAGAACATGGAGGTACACAGATAGTATATGTGAAACACAGGAGCAAATTTCTTTTAATCCCCATTTTTTACTTCTCATAACATAGCTATAATATTTTTGAAATATGGGAACTCCACAGGGGTAATTTTTGCTGGTTTGAAGGATGCGCTTGATAGAACTTGGTTCCAGAAGTTATAGCTATACATAAATTTATAGCTCTTAGCAATGAGTATGTAACATATACACAATTTTAGCCAACAGTTATATAGCATTGTAACATATTTTATGGGGACATAAAGCTGTTATGATTCTTGAACTTTTTAGTTCCTTCTGTATCAGATTGTATCTCCGGGAAAAGAACAGATGACTTATGCCCAAGTCTAAATGATTCTGAAGTTATAAATTTAACAGATGTAGATAACACCAGTACTGCTCCCCAAAGATGTTTCTCATGTCACAAAATACCTTGAATTACTTAATTGTCTCAAGATAGTAATGTAAAAACCATTCTGGATGATAGGTTATACTTTTTCCAAGTCAGATTAAGTTCCACTTCTATAGAGAGCATTTATTGCATTCACAAACCTTGAGATTGTTGGCAACAGTAATATGTTGCATTTTGGAAAGTCCTGCAGGACATATCTCCATAGCCTATGCAAAAAGCAGGGATTTAGAAAATGAACCAAAAGGGAAAAGAAATTCATAATTTCTAGAAGCTCTAGAGTATTACAGCAATTTTACAAACCTCTTCTGATATTTGTCCTGATGTTTGTTATGATAAATGTGGGCAATGAAAGATCAGCGTTTTTGAAAATGAGTCTATGAATCATATAAAAATTAAGATATAGATGCACAAGAGCAATTAAAAGTCACGTAGGTCAGGAGGTTACACCTATTGCAGTAGAATAATTAGGCCATCTTGCTCTTTTATTCAAAGCAGGATTTGGAATATGTAGATTCCATTTCAGAACGATATTTCCGAAGTGGTTGGGTGGTCAGGATGTTGTAGTTTAAATTCCTACTTTTAAGATTTTGGAAAAGGGGCTGAATGCACATTTTCCTTGCCTGCACAGCATTCTGAGTACTGGGTACAGAATATAAAGAAGCCAGGATTATTTCTTTCTCTTCCTTATCCTTGCAAATGTCATCAATTGTGAAACTTGCCTTTTGCTTCTTTGGAAAATTTCCTGAGCGTGATGCAGTTCTCACCTGCAGTTCCTATGGTGAAGATATGGCCAGAGCTGGTGGCATTCCCTCATACAGGTGTGTACATCAGAGCTAAAATACAGCACACTCCAGCTTGTGCTCTCTCTCTGCTACTCTCCCTTCTACAGTTAAAGAGTTTCTGCATGGCTGTGGAAAGTCTTTAAGGGATATGTGGATGACTGTGCAAAGCTGACTTGCAGTCCAGACATATAATTATAAAATACACAATTTATTTCATGAACATAAATCATGTTCCTTTATGGAGAGAAATAATCAAGTTAGTGTCATTAAATGTTATAAAATATAAGGAACTAGTTTCAAGGTCAAGATACAAATGGCCTTCCTTTTAATTATTTGGCTATGACAGACTTCCTTTACTTTTATTGCACTGTAATTGTTAACTGGAGACAATTTTAATTTAAAATACGATCCTATTTCCCTAGACAAAAACTAGAAAAATCAGTATTAGGCACTATGCTTCATATTTGTCAGTAAGAACCTGTAATATCTCCACCTTGTGGTTGTTTGTCTGAGTGATGAGCTTAGGCTGCCGCATCTCATACCACAGGTATTTTGGCTGTGGGATTCCAGGTTCTCTGAATATACATTTCATACACTGAGGAATTCTAGCTAAGAGATTCTTGTATTAAAACATATATAGATTTAGATAATGTAGATGAAAATCAGCTCGTGTTTCATACTTTTTATCAGACATTGTTAAAATGTGTTTTAGACAACATCAATAATTAAATTCAGGGATAAACAGCTACAGCGGCAATAAAGATATAGGATAACTAGAACTGTTCAGCTTCAAAAGAAGTATTTTTTACATTAAAAATGCCATAAAATCAAATAAGATGACCCAAGGGCTGTGTCAAGAAGATTAATTATTTTTTGCTCATCAAAATATTTGCAGATATCCTCATACTTGGTGAAAAGAATGCACATTACACACAATGATTCTCACTATGTGGAATGGGAGAATGTTCCTGTCCCCGTTTCACAAGGGGAAAGCCAGCTGAAGAGGGAACATGCCCTTTCACAAGGTCACAAAGAGAGACAATGATGGAAAAGAAGAGTAACCCAGACTTTCTGTTTTACAGTTTGTAGCATTTTACTGTTAGATCTTCCATCTCTCATGCTGATTTGCTTTATTAATAACATCAGGAAATTGTCTACTCAACTCAAAGAAACCTCAGATCATGAGATCATGGGTATTAACCAAGAACAAGTCGTAGAAGTTGAGCTGCCTTTTTTTTTTTTTNNNNAAATTGTTTGTGTTTTTTTTTTTTTTTTTTTTTTTAACCTTTTACTTTTTTTACTTGCAAATATAAGAAAAAGGTCCTTTGATATTTCTGGTATTTCCCCAGTCACAGCCAGAAAAATTAACACATAAGATCTTTTGTGGTATTTTGTCACTTCCTGCACACCCCAGAATTTTAAAATGCAAATAGGGCAAATAAGTAAGTGTAATTGTGTTATCTAGGCTTTCTAAAATGTCTGAAATACTTTGGCTTGATATTCTAGTTGAAGGTGTCCCAACCTCTTATTACGAAGTTCCAGCTCTCACTGTAAGCGTGATTTTATTTTCTCTTTATTTATTATTTATGGCTACTTCACCTTTCTCCATAGAAATCATCCCTGGTTTTATTGTAGTCATTGTAACTTCCTCTATAGTGTATCATTTGGGAAAAGCTACTGAGCAGCCTTTTGTAATGCATCATATGAGGTGATATGAGCAGGCACAAATAGGAGCAGCATCATTCCTTATCTCTCCATTTTGAGAGGTACCTTACAGCCAGAAAAGCTGCATTAGCTCCAGTCATGGACCTTCTATTTTTGTTTTGGGGGAGGAATCAGTTATCCTCACCCCACTAAAAGCAGTACCTTTCCTTAAAGAAAAAGTGCATCCCGTAACTGCTGTGGTAGGGTCTGAGGCTCAGGATGCCCCATCACACTGCTGATGTTTCTTTTCATCTCTGACTCATCCTGAGATAGACAGTGGTACCCAAAGTGCCCTTTCTGTTCCCCATTCCTGCCTGGTTGTGCCCATTCCCTGAACTTAAAGGAACCGTGAATGAAAATAAGTACCTGTCTGTTAGCAAAAAGAATGAGACTTCTTTTATGTTCCTTCTGTTTTTTCTGTCAGAGCTCATTTTTTCCTGTCCTATTGTATATTTATGCATAGAACATTTAACCTAGCAGGACTCAAAGGCTGAAATACATCTCTTCTAATTCCAGGTACAACAAGTAGCAACAAAACTGCCTCTAGTCATAAGCCTAGAAATTAAAAAATTTTTTCCCTCTCTGAATAGCCTTCCATAGGCACCAAAACTTACAGGTGTAATTCTTGGTGGCAGCCTTGAAAAAGCATCAGTTTGAGTACAAGTATGGTTCAATATTTTGAGAGCTGATAACAAAGAAGTGAACTGTCCCAGTGAGTGTGTAAGATTTTGAGTAGCTGAAAATGCTCAGTAATGACAGTCCAAACTGGTCCAAAGTGTTAAATGAAATGGCACTCCATGGGGAAGAGACTGACAAAAGATGAAGTCTTAGAGAGCTTGTGAAATTCAGAAATCACCAGAGATATAAATCTGACAGAGGAGGAAAGGAAGAGGTTTTGACAATAGCAGGTGTATAACATAACATAATCTGTGATTCCTAAGCAGAAGGTGGAGTTTTGAGCTGGGAAAAAAAGCTGGAAGGAGGAGCTGTGAGGATGGTGGTTGACAAGAAAAAGTGGTGATACAGCCAAAAGGGAACACAGTAATCTAGCTAAATATAATGACTTCAGTATAGGTGTCAATATCTGAGCTGGGCATCCCAGACTCCTCAATAGATCACTCAGAAAAGACATATTCCTCACTCAGAACTTCACACTACTGCTTCCTTTTTCTTTTTCTAGTCTACTGTAACTTTTTCTAGTTCTATTGTGCATGTGAACTAACCATGGACTTGATAGACAATACAGAAGAAGAGGCACTCTGAGGGCCCTATGAAGTAGTAATGTAAAGTAAATATTTTTCTCTATTAACTACAAAGTGAATGCATATTGATATCTCAGATACAGTATCTGAAGAGTCCTGATTTCCAGAGGATCCAAATTGTGGTCTCTTTTCAGCAGTGAAGAAAACCTGGAACATGCTGAAGAACTTCAGCCCCAGAGCTGCAGTTGCACTCACCCTGGCTGCCCTTGTCCCCAGGTGCCAGCTGTGTAGCACAGTATGAACCCAGCTCTGCTGTTCAGAGCTGTCCAAACCATTCTGCAGTCTTCTTAAAGCTGAAGTACTGATGATAGGAGACTGAGAACCATGAATATCCCAAATAGAAAATGTGATTCTGGTGGGTGTTCCTTCATGTTCAGTACAGTTTTGATCACCATGTGGTGACTAATCCACACTTCCCCGCTTTGCCAGCATGGTTTCAGAATGCCACTGGATTAAATAACCACGGAGCTTTGAANGTTCAAATAACATTCAGATCCTTATTGGGAAATAATTGGTCTGGAAATCAAACTTCAGAGCCTCCTTGTCTCAGACCTTTGCAATGCTGAAGGAAAACCACACCTTTTAAACGTCTGATCTGCCGAAGTTCAGTGAGGCTCCAAAGAGTTTTTGAAATGTTAAACTTCTCAGTGTTTTTTCCAAGAGGGAAACTTTCACCCCGTTCTGTTTGAAGAAGTCTGGCTGTGGCTAATTAAAAGCAGCATGTGGCACACGTTGCAACAGTGCTGTTGTTGCCAAACTCCCCTTGGTGGTCCTGAAGACCACAGGCATTTGCCTGCTGTGGGCACGGGCTGGCAAGGACTGGTGGCTACAGTCCCATGAACAAGGACACTCTGGCAGCCCTGACTCAGGCAGTGCTGTCACTTAAGCCAGCTGGAGCCATGCCTGAACACTTCCAAACAGGACAGATGCTTCAAGCCAGGAAAAGCTCTGTGCAACAGGCTGTCACTCCCAGATCCACTTGATATTACTGGGATGAGGATATTGTGTTGATCTGCTTCCACGGGGCAGCATAAAGTTGATGTTAGTGCCAACTGTACTTGCTTAGCCAAACTCTTCTCAAGTTTCACTCATCCTGTAGACTGAGAAATGCTTAGAATGGTCAAAACTTAAAATATTTATTTTTATCAGTGAAAGTATCTTAATGAGGTTTTAGGGGCTTGTGGACTGTGTGCATATACACACAAAATTCTATTATGCAGAGAATGAGTTAAGGAAATAAGAAAAGTCAACTCTATGGTGTTCAGTATGATCTGATGGAGAGCATAAAAGGATATAGCTTGTTCTCTGACTCTCTTCAGCCGTCTGTAAAGTAGCAACCACTGCATTTCCCTTCCAAGCTGCCTTAAGCTGCTGGTCGCTTTCTACAGCACAGCTTGCAGTACTTATGGTCTGCTGTATTAACTGGGGTAGGGCAATACAGTGACTAAAATCTGAAAGCAGGCTTTTTCTTTGGAGTTGAAGGGAAGTTCCACTTAAAACAATTGCTAGCACGACATGCAACTGTACTGATTATGGGGATTTAGATCTATTATCTCATTTTTTACTGAAAGCTATTTCCTGCAGCAAAGGAAACACAAATAGTTTTTTGATGTATATCTTAAGTTCATACTACTTCTGCTAGAATACGTATCTGGAAGTATTTAAATGAACAGTTAAAGTTCAAAACTTGAAATGTAATGAAACAAGATTTTTATACTGATGATGCAAGGGCTCTAGAAGAAAACAATGTTCCTTTTGTAATTAAGCAGAGCAGCTATTTATACTGTCGGCTGCATTCCAGTACAAAGTGCACTCATGGCATCAATTTAAAGGGCATATGTTGGAGGCAAACACACAAAAGTGGTTTGGAAAGAGGCATGGAGTAAAAGTTTCTGCCTAAGTCTCCTCAAGGAGTGAGACTTCAAGGACACTTATTTGATTTTGAAAGTTTTACCCAGGCTTACCAGAAACAACTTAAAATCAGCCATGATCCTCTGTAGCCACAGAAAATTCCTTTTGGAATAGGTTTTATTCGAGTAACTCCAGATGTACTTGCCCTATTCCTGTGTTAGAAGGAGGTCCAATTTGATTTAAATAATTTACTTTGACTTCAACCACAGCAGGATTAAGTCCTGAGTGTTTTGTCAGTAGAAGACTCAGAAATTTCTTTACCCCTTTTAATATGATTATTTTTCTTTCTTCCTGGAAATTTTAGCTTCTCTACTTACTTCTCTTTAGACATGTAAAGTGCATTACTAAAAAATCTATCTTGCGACGAGCAGAACACCTTTTCTCTAACATTTCCAGTCTCTACCAGCCTAAAGAGGAAAAGCCCAAGTGTGTACATTTTACTGCATAGCTGAATTTCATTCAGCTATGCAGTAAATTCTGCATGGAAACATTTTATCAAGTACTTTATTTTTCTACACATTCCTGGAGGACCTGCAAAGGAGGAGTTTGTCAGCTAAATTGAAAACATATTAATAAAGTTAAAAAGTTAATGGGAGACATTTGCCATTTCCCAATAATTTTCCTAGTGACTTAAACTCGAAATAACTGTGTGTACTTCTGCTACTGTTTTCCTTACATCTTTGTATTGAATGACATGCAGAAGAATTAGTGCCGGATATCTACCATTTGTCGCATACCTATCAAATTATAGTTTTCCTAGGCAAACTTACAGTTCAGGTGGCCAGATCTCTGTTTGTCTGGGAGGCTATTTTCAATTACTTTTAAGTAATAATGTGTGTTTTATAACTCAAACCACTTGTATAAATAGAGCTTAAAACCTTGTGACTGAGGCAATAAAATAGAAGAAAAGGTTTAGCTGTTGTAACTACGCAGTCCATTAAGGGCAGTGGCTGAAATATAATTCCAGACTCTGGGCCACTTTTGTGCTAACTAGAAAATATAAAAATACTTTTTTTTTCTCTGATTAGGATGGTTATTATCTTAATAAAGCACATCTAATGATTGCTGCTTCTTTCAGTGAGCCTGAGCTAGTTATTTTGAACCAAGACATTTCCACTTGCCCTCCTAAAGGGTACGGGCCAACAGCATTACCTTTGCCTTATATCTCCAGACTTAGAAAAGTCTTTTAAAGATAAGATTTTCATTTAAGGATACACAGAAGGGTAGGTCTGTGGGGCTTGGTTAATTCTGTCCTGCTCCTCTGTGTGTTCTTTCCACTTCTCCATTTACTATGACTAGACTATCATATCTGAATACCACATAGCCAGTCGTGTATTTATACCAACTAATGCTACACGTCACTGGCATCCTGACTAAAAGGTCAAGAGAGAAATAGCTTTGATGGACTGACAAGCTGTTTCAGGGGATATCTTTTGTTTTTCATTCCCTTCAGAATAAAATTTTCTGCTCAGGCACCTATTATATAAAATTTGTGTATTTGATAGATCTTTTTGACCTCAGAAAAGAAAAATATAAAGTAATATCTTATTCCTTTCTTTTATCTGCCTAAGCCTCCAAGAACATTCCTCTGCATTCTTGCCTCTACTGATAACATCTTTTCTAGCTGCTAAAGAGCTGACAGCATATTACAGGGGTTGTGCTGTGCTGAACCCTTCTCGTTTAGATTTAGCCTGAATGCCAAAAATGTTGACCTTTTCTGTATTTAATATGGCTTAGAAACGGCATCTTTCCAAGTCTTAATATAATCTACTGCTGAACCGTCTCATCCTCCTCCACTTCCCCTCCCCTTCAATTGTGTAGCACTCCTAATTCAATGTATGGGATATGAACACCCTACATTGCCTAGCATATCCTTTAACATATATCCAGGGAATTCAGCAGCTTGAGTGCTGCTATATTTGTCAGAGTCTCTTATCAATTTCTGATATCAGTCTCTGTTTATCTTTAAGGATTTAAAAGTCTGTTAGTGTGAGTGGCTCATTTCTTTCCCACGCGACCATTTTTTAACCTGTCAAGTTTTGCCCATCAGTTTTTTGGAAGAATTTTTTTGACTGAGGACTTTATTTTTTCATAAATAATACAAGTAGAAACATAAAATGTAATTTAAATTTTTTACTTCTCTCCATTATGAATGGGTCACATCTAATAATATGACAGGCCAGCTATCTTAGTTCTGCTATGTCTATTTAAATATTTTTAATACAAGATTTATCAAAACAGGCAAAATTTTATTTAAATTTTATTATCTGGGCTGTTTCTGAAATAGAGAGATGATCCATGAAAAGGCAAACACTTGAATAGCTGCCTTTGGATTTGCTTATGTTTTGCAGTGGTACTGGTGATCATTGTAAATTCCTTCCAGTTGAAATATTCTATTCTATTCTATTCTATTCTATTCTATTCTATTCTATTCTATTCTATTCTATTCTATTCTATTCTATTCTATTCTATTCCATTTCATTTCATTCTACATATGACCATGTTAACATTGTGGGCAGTATACAAGGGGAACAACATACTAACTAACTTGTGAAGCCTTTTTTCCCAAGCTATGAAATCAAATCATGATAAAGTTGTAGATCAGTTTTGAAAAGTGGTATGTAGTATAGTAAATTTTGTAGATAGTCTCTGTCATTTAGCACATGAGTTCAGTTGTCTTCACAGTTACAGTATATTCACAATGATTTTACTTCTCACTTGAATGCTAAACTGACACCTATTTTGAAAGCAGAATCTAATTTTTATCTTAAAGACCAATTCCTATAAAATTACTTCATAAAATTCTAGCTCACAGTGGACAAGGTGGTATAATTTTTACAGCTTTTATCCCACAGTCTTCTATCTGATGTGCCACCCATCCTGGGTACTGTGAAAAGTGGTTTCGTAAGACAACAAAAGAGAGCTCTGTCCTGGGCCAGATGTCTTCCAACAGCTGTACCCTATGAAAAAAGTCATGCCTCCAGATATACTTTTCCAGACATAAATATGCAGTTCTCAAAAGTCAGCCCCATTTAAACTTATTCTTTTGAGCCAAGCCCAAACCATGGCATTGCTGGGTGTGTGCTTTTAGGCAACCAGTACCAAGCCTATTCTTATTCTCCACAGGGTTGTGGAAAACTCCCCAATAAGGGCAATAACAAAGCCCCATGGGCAAACTATGCCAAGCAGATGTGCAGATATAATTTCTGATGAGAAGTCTTACAGTCCCCAGGGATCATTTCCTCATTCACTCATCAGATTCAACCCTACTGTTGGAACAAGCAAATACAATACAATACAATGGATAGGGTCTGCCCTTTTCTTTGTACTCAGTGCAAGTTTGCCCTGTTAAATCCTTAAGAAGAAGTTCCTTTTCAGGCAAAAAGACATGCAAGGGGAAAGACATCTCTTATTCTAAATTACTGTGCTATGCTTTAACTTAAAATGGCAAAAATTTGGGGCATTTCAAACTAGTTGAAAGTGGTAAATGCAACACAGTGGAGCTTCACTCTTTCAATTTTTTTTTTTGTTACCTATCATACCTATTTTTTTTTTTTGTTACCTATCATACCTATCTATCATTACCTTCATATACCTTTATCTCTTCCCTGTCCTCATTTTCCTACTCCACCTATTTCCTTTCTTCTAGTGCTCATTTAAAAAATCTCTTTCTGGCTAAGATGGAGTGATATCCCATGCCAGCTTTCTGCCAGTGTTGCACCAGTAAGGTTTACAACAGCAAGGGATAAACTTCCTAAAGAAAATCCCATTTTCAATCTGTAAGACTCACTAGATTAATTTAGCAGATGGAGAATCCAGCCCTATGTGTTCCACTGACAGTGGGCTACCTTAAGGTCAGCAGTTCCCCTCAGAGTGACAGGCAAGACATGTCTAAGTACTGGTGGATTCAGAATTCATATTAGGCATTATCAACACATTTCAGGTGTATTTCTCTATCAGCTGCCATCAGGATCTGTTCCTTATAAACACGGAGAGCAGGAGCTAGAAAGAGAAAGTTCACTCCTAGCTGTAAAGTCTACCTTTCTAATCCCACTAACTCATGACTATTCTTTCATGCTGGGCAGACACATTTCTTTGAATTGTGTTCATCACATGATTAAAACCTATGGAAGGCCTGTTGCAGTCCAAAGACACTGAAAAAAAAAGACTATGAAAATTTCCACTGTCTTTACACCAAAAAGCAGAGACTTGCACTAGTTAAACTCTGATGCAACATTTGGATTTAATTATAGTAGGCCAAATTCTGCCCTCAGATATACCAGTCAACTTGGGTAAGACTTGGCATGGAGGGGACATTTTCAAATCTAATACAATGGTATTTTTATAATACCATGCCAAATAGGGCATAATATATTTTTAGAATCTTTCTCATTTATAATAATAAAATGCTCTTCAAGATGATTCATATTAAAAGAAACAATTATTTTGGCTTGCAGGATATATTTGTAGCTATGTGTAGACACTTATCTGGATGCAATTCAGCATCAAATAAATTCAAAATATGGATGTGGGCCAGTGACAGGGCTGAAAAAAAAATCTCAGCCAAGTGAGCTGTTACTCAGGAGCTTTTGCAGTTTCATTTGCCTGCTAGCTCAGAGCTCCCTGTAGCTTCATAGAGATGAAGAACCGGAAGGGGCCTCTAGAGGTCATCTGGTCTATACTTCTGCAGAAGGATAAATTGAAACTTACAAAGGCAGAGATCTGTCAGTGACAGTTTAATATCTATTGAAAACATTTTAAAGTGGGAAAATCCATGCCCTCCCATGCCCATGCCCTCCGGTATAAGGAGCAGACAGACAAGTTTTTTCTAATGGATAATTTGAATGTATTTTGATTAAATTAAGATTTTTTTTCCCCTCACTATGGTCAGGATGAAAAACAGCTGAGCATGTTGTATTCCTCATTGGAAAGTTGTCAGTTTACAACCTTTCAATTTCCTCTTTTAGAAGAGAAATCGTAGGGAGCCTTCAGCTTTTCCTCTATGCACATTAAACCCTCCCTATATTGCTGTTCTCCTTGGGTTCCTTACCCCAAATTGGGGTAAGCTCCCCTACAAACCACCCAAGATGGGAAGTTATTTCCATCTCTTTAGATTGGCGTGCCAAAAGCAGCCGCTCAGGTCTGACCAGCAGAGAGGACACTACAATAATCACATCCCATATGTTGCATATAACTTTTCTCAGTTTGCAGGAGCCTTGCATTGCTGGCTCACATTTAATCCATAATCCACCATGAGTTGCCTTCCGATTTTAGACTATTTCCCCTACTTGTCAAGAGCCTTTGAATTCTAATTTAGTCCTTCAAAAGGGTTTGTGACGCCTTTCAGATTATAATACTGCAGTCCTTTGTCTAAAACAATAACTTGTGTAGAAAACTGGTCTTGGGTAGATGCTGGTGCATTTCTATACTTTTAAGAGTGAACAGTGGCTAATTGCGACATAAAAGTAGGATTTCACTCATCTACCCACCTCCGATATGCCAATTTCCCTATAATCTCTTAAAACAGCATCAAAAGCTATTCTAAGGACAGCTTTATTCTGTGATTTTTTCGTATAGAGCTAAAAATCTATTTCTTTCCCTGGGTAGATACATCATTTGCAAGGCAAGATTTAAAAAGCTTTAAAGTTAAGGTTCAGGCTCCTAAGAAATAACATTGTTAAATCAAAGCCATTACTGCATGTACTTTGTTAACTTAAATACAGACAGCCTATTTATTAGCATGGATGAAAAATTATTACAGTTATTAACCTGCAAATCACAGGGGTAATACATTATGTTATTCCATCATTCTCTGGGAGGGAAGAGGAATGGGAATGGTATTTTGGAAATTATTTGTAATGCAACTTGCCATCTTTCTGTCAAAGTAAAGAAGCGTCTGTCAGGAGAACAATTCTGATGTATCACTTTTTAATCCTTTTTCACCAACCTGAAAGCAGGGAGCACTCAAGACACTCTGAGCAGAAAAAGTAGTTCTGCCTTAGGCTGTGTTATCTCTCCTCTCTCCCTTTGCTTTCTTACATCATTCAGAACAAAAGAAGTATTTTTAAGCCATGTTTAAGGAAAGCTGCTACAGTATTATCCTGTGGAGAACATGGTGTGATGCAGCCCAGAAGGTCACAGAGCTACCAAATCAGCAAATGGATCTGTTTGATCCTCCAGAGCTTCTGTCTGAAGTTCTCTGACTTCTCCCTACCCCCTCCACTTCATGCATTCAGCTTAAAATATATTTAATGAGGGTTTGGGGTTAGGGTTTGGGTTTGGATTTCTTATGACTGTGTAACAGATTAATCTAGGAGTGGATAAGATGGTCCTGAAGTTGTAAATGCAAGGAGATCCCCTTATGTGATGGTTATGTCCCATTCACCAAGCACGCCTTGCATTTTGGATATTAAATTCACTTTCCCAAACTTGTAGGCTTTGGGGACAGAAATCATCCCTGTGACTCATTTGAAGAAATACCTAGCATGTTTTGACTGCTTTTGTAATATAAAAATAATCCCATGGGCAGATCACATTATCTAGAGCTTGAAATTTTCACAAGAAAGAGTCAGTAAATGTCTCAACATATAGAAGTGAACCAGACAAACAGATAAAGTTGAGAGACAGACACAGTGCTTTTTGTGCAAGTGGAATGCACCTTAGAGTACAAAAGAATATCTATTGAGCACAACTGAATGGGCTTCAGCAAGATTAATTTTTGATACCTTTCAGATTAGATAAGAGTAAATTGTGAAATAATAGCAATGGGGGATATAACCTTCATGGATATCATTTTAGAATAAATTCCATCTTAGGTTATTGCATGAAAAAGAACTTTACCCAGCAGGACTTATTATCAAAGGTGTAATTCAAGATAGGGAAGAACCACAAAAAAAAAAAAAAAAAAAGGCCCAACATGATGACATTTAATGAAAAACATTTTTAAATGGGCTAAAAGATAATTTTCTCCAAAACACTGTATTTTCTTTACATATTTTATTCCCTCTACACTATTTCAAGTATACCAGTGGTCTGGATAAAAGAGAGTCATCTCACTGAATTTATGTTGCCTTTTCTGTTTGAACTCAGCAAGTCTTTGCCATAAAGTGAAAGTTCTAAAAACCTTTTCTGCTTCTCCTGAAGAGAAAGAAAAGAGAACTTTATAGTTGGACCAAATCATACAATGTGGTTAGTATTCCCTGTCTCCCATGTGTTGTCATCTAGCCAACCAAAACAAACATCCCGGGTCACTCAGAGGACGTTGTATTTGTCACAATAAGTCTATGATCTCAAGCAAGCTGAGGAGGTTTCATAGGATTCCTGATTTGCAAACAGCCCGAAACAAAACATGCAGACAGTTTACAGTTCATATATTGTTATGTGGGTTTGCAGAGACTCACAGAAAAGAGGAAACGCAGATGAAAATACAGATTGTTACCTGTCTTGATGTACTGGATTTTGAAATGAACAGTGGAAGGATGCTATAGTACGGAGTTCCAGCATCATGGTTTTCAAGCGATTTCTGGGCTTTGTAGACCCCAGGGAGGTCACAGAGTCACCATTGCTGGGCAGCTTCTCTCCCTGCATCCAGTGGTGTGCACAGGCCAGGGAGGGTGGCTGCACAAGCACTGTGCCATGCTCTTCTCTAGTACTTCTGCCCTGTCATCACCCTGTACTACTGCATTCCCAAAGTCGGTTCCCAGTGGCCTCAGGCTAAGGGGGCATCTACAGTCCAGCTGCAGCTTTCTCTGGACCTATCAGTCTCAGAGAGAGAAGGCCTCAAACCTGAAATCTGAAAGAAAGGATTTTTCTTGGAGTATGGCTGTATTGATAACCATGTTGTAATAATAGAGCCCTGGAGTTTTCCCCTGTGTTTGTGTTTTTAACAGTCCCACAGGATGTGTGTGGTGGCGCAATCCCAGCAATGCCTTGCTGGAGCCACTGGCTGGCGTGACTTGGCACTCGTTGCTCAGGATAATACACCAAGGGCTCGGCACCCCGAGTTTAGAGCTACTCACTGAAAATGCTGTGTACTCCAGGCTGCCAGTGTCTTGCATAATCCTAGAAAATTCCAGCATTACTGTGGAAAGCTACAGGACATTTAAGAATTTTCTGGAAACTACCATTTTCTTTTATATTCAGCTTTGGTTCTCTATAAATCCATCTGGCAGTTCTGACATATAAGTTTGCACCACCTGCAATTTTGCCTTGAAATTTGCCTTGAATTTTAAATTTAAATCAAGGAGTAATTGAATTCCTGGAAGTAACAATCAAATAACAGATTCTTGTGTGTTTGCATATGTTTCAACAGAGATACTTTCATTGATAGCCAAAGGCCTAGCAAACTGGTTGGATAGGAAAACAATCCATTTATTACCTGTTTCTGGAGCTTCACTCCTCTCTGGAATGACATCTGGACTAAGGGCTCATTCTTGGCTAATTGTTACACAGTACTTTTTATTGTACTGCTTTCATAGTGAGCAGGACTCTCACCCACGAGTAGCATCTAAAGATGAGAAGGGTCAAAGAGACTTCCCTTCTTACCATTCAGGGTATGGGCTCAAGTCTCCCTGTAGGAATTAATATTGCAGGGTGATAGTAGCAATAGGAAAGCTGAACCATGAGACTTGGTTGGGAAGGGGGAGTCTGACCTAAATCCAAACTGTTTTCACTCACTCACACTCCGTCACCCTCATACTCCCCACATCCAGGCTGTGCGTGTTCACCTAATCCGGCTGGCATGCAGGCACCAAGGCACGCATGGCCAGGTGGTCTGGCCGGGCTTCCTGGCAGTGACCCAGAGGAAAAGAGACATCAGCTCTTGGGTCTGCAGGAGATTTACTGGTCTTTGGATAGCAGCCACACCTACCAGCACGGCCTTCTGTAGCAACAAGCTGCAGTGACTTTGTTCCTCCACGCAGAGAGACTGCACTCCCCGTATGCACACTGTGGGGTTTGTAGTGACAGACCAGGCGTTCCTGAGTCATTCCCAGCTCATCCATGCTTGGGAGACTGTTCTCAATCTGACTCCTAGTATAACTGCTGCAATAATAAAAAAATAAAGTTATAAATCTATAAATAGATATAAATCTGGAGTGAACATTCTGATGAGTCTGCATGTTTATGTTGTTTTTCTAACCTCTCCCCTTACAGTTTTGATATAGTTCTGTGTTTTACCCAACAAGAACAAGAGTGGATTTTGGTTTGTAGAAGATAAGCCAAGTATCAGCAAAAGGATCTTTGTCTTCTGTTTGACATATCAGTTTTGAGAATTGATCTCATTTAATATTCTTATCAGAGTTTGAAGTTCTTCAGCTTCTGATTGATTTAATGATTCTTATGAGCTTTAAACAACCATGTGATGTAATGTGATCTTTGTTTCTGTCACTTCCCAGAGATGACCAAGAGCGTCAGATTTTTGGATTTTGCAGGTGTCTTTTGTTACTGTACTTTTCTTATTTGTTTGTTTGCATTTTGTAGGAGGGTTTTGAGGTCTGGTTAATTTGGTTTGGTTTTTTCAAGAGGAGCTTAGCTGGAAATAAAAATCCCCCACTAAAAACCACATAGAGTTCACCCTCATTAGTGTAACTTTAGAAGCACTTTGTCTTCACCAGAGGCCTGACAGAGTTTGCCAGATGCCACCTCTAAGAGTGAGAGTTCCTAAATAACCTCATTCCCACAGCCTTTCCCTGAGCCTGTCACTGCCCACGGCATACGTGGTGGGCTGGAAGGTTGTCCAGTCTGACTGCTACAGCCACATTCAGGGGAGCGTTGCTCTGTTAAAATATACTGTTTGAAGCTAATGAAGGTCTCCCAGGTCCCTTCGTGGCTTCCAGGTCAGATTCCTTAAAGAAGCAGGGCGGAATGTCCGCGGGTTGCCCCAGAGGTTCAGCCCTGCCCGAGCGCGCTTTGGTTTCCATCCCCGCCGGACGCGCCACTGCCGGCTCTGCACCATTAGATGGCAACAGCTGCCCGGCTAAACCCGGCTGCGGCAGAGCCATGGGAAACCCAATTTCCCTTCCCGGGCCCGCATCCTCTTTGTGGTTTGGGGGCGGGGAGCTGGCGAGCCCCTCTTCCGTGGGGCTGTGTCCCGCGCGCCTGCCCCCTCCATTTCGCGGGACAACCCGCAGCAAAACACGGGGGTGGCCAATAGCCCCTCACTTCCCTCTGAAACAGGCTGAAACTGGGTTTTGCTTTACGGGAAAACACATAATTTGAGTTTTGTTGCAATATGAAGCAGGTTTTCAGCACGTGGAAACAAAAAAGGTAATAGCTTTGAGGTATCAATTATTAATATTTCTCTCATCAAGTAGTGGAGGTCATGAAATGTTGCACTAGATGTCTTTTTTTTTTTTAACTTGTATGACTTCAAATTAAAACCACTAAGGCGCATAAAGAAAATTTGGTTGGAGAGAACTAAATACACTTTACATATTGTCCTCCCATTCTGATGGTCAGATCAGCTACTCCAACATCAATCTCAGGGGACACTTCTCCAGCCTGGTATTAAAGGCACAAAGGTTCCATAACCTCCAGAGTGGATTGGGTCTTCCCCATGCCAGTGACTTAAATAGCCCTTGAAAAAACATTTCTCAACAAAAGGTCAAGATTTGCAAATTAAACATGCAACCAGGTTTGAGTCTCCAATGTCAGCTGCTCTGGTTCTTCAAAATTGCAGAATCACAGAATATTCTGAGTTGGAAGGGCCCCATAATGATCCTCAAAGTCCAACTCCTGGCCCTGAGCACGCTGGCCCAAGAATCACATGATATGCCTGAGAGCATTGTCCAAACCCTTCTTGAGCTCTGCCAGGCTTGGTGCTGTGACCACTTCCCTGGGGAGCCTGTGCCAGTGCCCAGCCACCCTCTGGGTGAAGAACCTTTTCCTGATATCCAACCTAAACCTCCCCTGACAACTTCAGGCCATTCCCTCGGGTCCTGTCACTGGGCACCAGAAAGAAGAGATCAGTGTCTGCCCCTCCTCTTCCCCTCACAATATCTTAGTTTCCAGTAGTAAGATATGTAGATGTGTACAGTGAATAGGCATTTTAAGCCTATACTTTATTATTAACAGTTTTTTTCCCATTGTGGCTACTGCTTTCCCCTTTGATCCCTGAAAATAGTGAGCATAAGATTGTCAGAAGTTCCTCATTTTTGGTGTTTAGGAATTGTGTTTGCCTTTCCTATGCTATAATTTATTCATCATCTTTACCTTCAGTGTTGCTGAGTCATTATCCTCTCTCTTTTCAGTGTTTTCCCCCACTCCCATACTCTTGTTTCAAGGCTGTACTTGAACTTCTTCCCTTAATGCTCAGAGACGTTTTGCTGGTCCTGAGTAAAACTGTGTTTGTGTTTGCAAGCATTGTCTGTCACTTCTAAGATTTTCTAAAGCATTGAGGTGTTTTTGAAATTATTATCTACAGCCCTTCCACTTGGAAAAGGGTAAATTATTCACCTGATCTCACAAGATCTTTTAAATCATCAAACAGAAGTGCCAAATTGCACAAATAAGTGATTGCACAATATATATTTGCTTACTTCTGTTGACACAGAAATTCAGAGCTTCCTGTGGAGGAAATGCTTTTAATGACAATTTTTATTGCATGGTGTTACACCTTCAGTCCTTCCTCTTTTAACTTTTTTTTTGACCCAAGGAGGCCAAGCAGAGAGCTGATGGTATAAACCCCACTTCAATCATCAGGAACTGGCTATGTATTTCAGATAATTTCATTGCTTGGGTTAGCTTCGATTATTTGTGTATGATATTTGACTGCACCACCGGGATTTTGGATTTACCAGCTATCTTCTGCAGCACCAGCTGACCCACCCCAAAAGAGAAACATAACAATGACAGAAATAACAGACTGGGCCAAGAAGAGGCCCCAAATGTGATGTAAATATTTAGTTTCAGTCACAGCAAGGAGGGCAAGAGGAAAGTGCATCTGAGAATTTGTAAGTAATACTGCTTGCCTCTGAGCAATTTAAGAACTTTATAAAAGTTAATCATTAAGTCCATTCTAATTAATAATAAACATTCAGTTAAGCATTTTCTCTGCATTTAAAATGGCACTTGCATTCCCTAGTAAATTAAAATACTTCTTTGAATGTATCCCACAACATTTCAACAATCTTTCATAAAATTTGCCTCACTGCCATACCATGGAATGGCTTTTATTGAGTCATTAACGTGTAGTTCCTCCTACAATGAATTATTGATGTGAGATTGCCATAACAATGGAAATAAAACTGTTCTTTTTATAACAGCAGTTGTTAACTGATCAAGAGGGTCATTATGACCAAAAAAACTCCCTAAAAAAACAAAAAAGAGGCACCACTCATACACCTCAGGACTGAAGAGATGCTCACACAGCCGTGCTGAGCAGAGACTGCCCTTGTCTGGGCCAGGTAGAGGAATTGCATCCTTCCAGATGATACTGAATTACAGGACTCATCTAATTCTGAGCAAATCTCAGGATGGGGGAAAAAACTATTTTCATATATTATATGGTGACCCATTATTTAGGGTGTTGGGTCTTTCTTTTGTGTGTGTACTTACAGAAGCCATGGAAACAATAAAAGTCTTGGAGCATATCAGGACTTATTTTTCCAGACTAAAAATACTGTTGCAACTACAGGACTGACTTTGCCTTATTTTTGTTTTTGCTGTTTCTCCTAGGTTTTTTTAAGTGTGCTTTCAATTTGCTTCTCACCAAATAAACATAAAATATTGTCAGCAAGTTTCTCTTCCTCTACTCTGAAATGTGATGTAAGGAAAAGGCAAAAATGTCCCATACTCCCTCCTGTCTTCTGCTTCAGAGATGGCATAAATCTGAGTGAACCAATAATTTGCAGTGATTTACTCGGCATTCTTCATCGCGTGTGCATGGGGGAATTGTCCATAGAAAGCCTGTGGTTTTCTAGAATATATCTGTTTTTCAGTCCTCCCTCTGGCTGGCTCTTTGTGCTCCCCCTACAGCTGTGTCAGTGTGGTACATGAGCAGTTCCTCCTTGTGTGTGCCTGGCTGCCCCCACCCTCTCCTCAGCTCTCTCACGGGGGGCTTTGCCACCACACCAAGCCTCACAGGGGGATGCAGCCTCAGGCGGGAAGAGGCTAAGGTGCAGTACCTCCTCCTCTGCTGTCTGTGCCACCAGTGTCTGCTCTCGGCAGAAAATGGAGCAGACAGCAGAGGAACACAGGTGGCAGCAGGAAAAGCGATAATGCCATAAAATACATAACCACTTGCTACAGCAGATGTGAATCAGAGATTTCCACTGGTTTAGTGGAGAGCACATTTTTCTGAATAGTCTGAATTCTCCAAAGAGTCATGGTATAATAAATCCATTACTTCTAGCACTGGAACAGAGATACCACAGCCATACAGTGCAAATTGCTGATCCCGTGTAAACTCACTTGCTGTTTCATATTTGTTCAGTAACTTTTGATTAGTTAACTTTGCAATAGTGGACTACACAGAAAAGAGATTCCATGTCCTTGTGTAGCCCGAATAGAAGCATAAACCTGGCTTTATGCATGAACTTTTGCTGTCATGACTTTGAGAAAAATGTGATTGTTTGCCTACTTCTGATGTCAGTCAGATCTGTTATACTGTGATCAAATAGTGCCCCATATCCAGCATCAACAGTTGTGGAGCCCCAGGCAGAAAATGCTGATGGGAGCATCCTGAAGGCTGTGTTCAAGGTCTCTAGGCAACACTTTCCATCTGCTCTCGCTTTTGAATTACGATCATGAACAGTGAGTTTGTGGTTCTTACTCTTTTTGAGAGATTTCATATGCTTTGAAGCAGCCTAATTACACAGTAAACTCTCTTCTGTAAGCAATGACTTCAGAATCCTACTGCTCATACCAGGTCATCAGAGGATGACCAAATCAGGCACATCTTCTTCCTGACTCCTTCATTGCAAACTCATCATTCCTGTGCATCCACTTGGAGCATTGCTACAATGGGAACTCAGTTGTTTGGGTTTTTTTAAGTAGTACCAAACACAGCATTTTAAATCATACCATCATGCTGTATACATTTTTATCATGCATTTATTGCCTTTTAGCAGTATTTTCTATTTGTAACTAGTAAGAAGTAAGAACCAATAGAAGTAGATGTGTGGAGTGAAATAACAGATGCCAAGAACTTGACATCCAAGTTATCCCTGTTCCAAGCTCCTTAATTTCACTTTAACTCCAGCCTGCTCCCATTGACTAAAAGACCAATCTTGGCTATGGTAAATTAGGTGCACTCCTTCAGCACATCTTCAAAAAGAAGTTCAAGAAACTGAATTAATGCATGCCAAGACTATTCTAGGGAGTGAACAAAGCACAGTGACTGGCAGCAACTCTTCTCTCAAAAACAGTCTTGACTAGAAGTAAAATACTAACGTAGAGGTACCAGCTCATGCCTATGATGTGGGTCTTTGAAAGCATTTGTAACGTTCTGAGGTGTTCTATCTGGGTCATTTGCTAATATGCAACAAATTGTTGCTATCATTCAGTTACTTTAAATAATTTAAATTCTTCTCCACACTTTACCTGCACAGCTGCTTGCCTGCTTCTAGATAAAGTGCAACTTTGTCTCAATATTTAAGTTAGAGAATGTTGAATAGCTTATCGCTTATAGCTATAGGAAAAAGTGATATTTCGCTTTTATCATTATGTAAGAGGTTTAAAGATTTTTTTTTTTTTAATTGTTCTAGCGCTTCTGCAAAAGGTGGTGGAAACTTGAAATTTGGCAGGTTTATCACTCCAGTACTGGAAATTGTTCAGTCTGCAAGTTAACTGCACTACCCTTTTATCCAACACCTTTACAATGTGGTTTTCACTGAAGGGATCACAAGGTATTTTTCCTCTTCCAGGAAAAAGCACTGTCTCATTCACTCCATGGCAGTACCACATGTTACAAATGTGCCAAATGTGCACAGTGGCTAAAGGGTGGAGAGCCTGAGGAAATAGAAACATACGTCCAATACTGGATTAAAAATTGAAGTATCTGGGTTCAGTTTTGTTTTCAGACATCCTACCTGGCCTTGGACAAGTCAGTTGTGGCTGGCTCCCCGTACCCCCTCTATCATGTGGCTATTGTGAGGACTGGGAGGGTGGCTGGATGATGGGTGTCCTCATGGTATCAGCTCCATCCTCAGCCAGAGCTGCACTCCAGCTGCAGCCACTGCTGTCTTCATAGCTGCATCAAGTTCTGTAGAACTAAATTCATTCCAGTTTGCCTGGTGTTGGGCCTGCATGGACAGCCTTGAAAATTATTTTTATTCAAGCCAGACTCTGATTAGTATGCACAGATCATGCTCTGAACAGTAAAAATAAAACAAGGAAGTGCCCTTTAATAAAATTCCTTAATGTGTCATCATCAAAGCTGAGATTTGCAAAAGCACCTGGAGTGCAATCTGCGCTGAGATGTAGCAGCACTTTATCTGTATTTGTAACACTGTAAAGCTGCATCACACACCTCTGATATAGGGACTATTTTTCTAGGACTATCCTGTGCTTCAGGGAATAAGGGATTAAGCTATATTTTGAAAACAGGTGGAATTTGCCCACTTCAGTGGTTGCATCAGCACAGCTGCCTTGGAAAAACACTGATTTCCCTAATCAGCCCAATCATACCAATATGAAGCAGAAAAATATTCTTTCCAGGGACTTCCACATTAGCAGATGATACTCAGGGGACAGCTGCTTCCTCTTTGTCATTACCATTACATCCTGTTTTCCCCTGAAGGAATCTGATATTAAAACTCCATTTCTAGGACAGGGCCAAGGAGTTGTCCTGAATATGATCTCCAGTGGGTGTCTGTCTTATTTCTTGAGCCTTACAATGCTGAGTGTCTCGTTGCTGAAGTACATTGATGGATCTACAGGTTGATTTTTTAAAGTGCTGGGCCTGTCCACCTCGGGCTTTTGTGGACTCTGGGCAGATCTTTCTGCTACAGGTGGAAGAAAAGGACCAAGCAAAAATTTTTGACTTTTATATCTTCATACCACAGTCTGCCCAGTAGTTACATTTTTGCTTAATAGAAAGCCATGCTGGAAATCACATCAGAGAAACATGTAGGTGAGAAGGGACTTCTGGAAGTTTGTAATTCTCTGCTCCTACATAAAGTTTAGGGTGCTCAGCACCTTCTCTCCCACTGAATTTCATGTAACAGTAAAGATGGAGGCCACAGCCTCTCTCAACTTCTATCCCAGTGTCCAATGATCCTAATGGTAAATAATCTTTTCCTTACATCTAAGGAGAAATTCTCATGTTCCAGCTGCAGGTCTGAATTCGGTTCTGAATTTAAAATTGATATCATTTTAGCTTTTAAAAGGGCTAATTAAAATGAATCTCTGATCCCTCAGAGAATTGATATCTTTACATATCAGGTCTCAAAAACTCACAATCATCTTCAATAAATGCCACTGCTGGCAGAAAATGGAAGACCTTCTCGGAGATAGTAATGGAGAGAGAAAGCATACTTTGTCCTGGAAAATCTCCTATCACATGGGATGTATGCTGTCAGACAGATTGCAAAACTGGTGCAGAGGATGTGAAAGTTTAAGGACACCAACCAATACAAACTTTTAGAGTGCAGTAGTCAAAATATAAATCCACTTCTTAAAACTGAGGCAGTTTATGTTTTGAACTAGAGACACTTCATATTTTCATGTGCCAAGGGAACTGCCCCTTTTGAAGTTTGTAATGTTCCTTCATAAATAGAATAAATTTCCTGTAACACCCACCTCCTTCCCATCTTGCTGCATCCATATTCCAGGTGGAGCTGACTTTTTAAAGTTAAATGCCACTGGAGAGTCACGGCCAAAACCGGAGAGCATGACATTCACATTTGAAAAGGGGAGGAACCAATATTTTATAGAGCAGGTGGAAACCAGATGTACTTGAAACTGGGGTGAAAAGAAGCAGAAGTGTCCTGACAATTGAAAATGATTGTTTCCATCAGGTTACACAGTTGTGTATTTCCTAGATCACGTAGCCAGACTTAATTAGTACTTTTCAGAAAGAACATTGCTCTTTTTATTCGAAGTTAAAAAAAAAAGAAAACTAATTTAGTCATACTATTTTATCAGCAAATGAAGTCTGATTTTAAATTTTTTTTCCTGCCAAAATGACTGGAAAATTTTTAGATTTCCTAGGATTTTTGTTTAAAGCCTAGCTACTGATTAGCGTGTGGATCTATGCTTTATGGAAGGGGAGAAGCTCTACTGTAGTGTAAAAAACCCTTCTCTTTAAAATGCCGTTTTTTCCCTGAATGTGTTTTTGCAGCTTGTTTTGACATCTGGTGGCCTTTGAAATGTCCTTGGTCCCAAAGTGACAGTCTCAGGGCTGCAGTCCCAAGGTAACTGTCCTGGCATAAAACCACTTGCTAACGCCACTGCTTGCGTGGCTGGTCAGCAGTACCTTGTGAGCCAAGCCACAGTGGGACACCGGGAAGCCACGAGGACATGGTGGTGACCTCTGTGCTGCGTGGGGCTGTCTGATCTTTTTGGTGAGCAGCCCTGGGCAGTGTGGGGTCAGGGCTGGGCTGGGCAGCGAGCAATAGCTGTCAGTTTGTCTGAGGAGTGGACAGGAAGCTGCACCCCAGCCAAGCCATACCTCCCACTCCACTGAAATGGAAAAGAGCCTGTCCAGGGCAGGGCAGAGAGGAGGGCAGGAGGCAGAGGAAATCAAAGCTGCCCTTTACATTTCTTCTGGGTGTGCCAAAATCGGGTAAAGCCAAGTGCCTTAGTTTGTTCTCAGCATCTCTACTTCTCTCCGGCTTCTCTATCTGGCAGATAACCTGCTTTACTGCAAAAGTTACCTGATGTGCCCACTAGATTTATTGTGTCTGTTCTTTGTGGGAAAAGTGATGAAAATAGAGATGGACAGGAGGAAGGGACTGGCTGACCTTTGAGGGTCGGAAAAAGGTAAAAGTGACCACAGGGGCAAAAACATGTTTGAGGAATGCTTGGGGGTTTGGTAGATCTTTGCTGAAAATAAGTGCATAATCAGTCACTCTGCACATCTGCAACCAGGCACTTTAGATTTTGAGAGATCCAAGAGGCCTCTCTTGTTGCCCATTCCTATAATAGAATAGCATTCCAGTCTATTACCCACAAACAAGGGGTTTTGTAGCTTATTAGTTCAGGTCATGTTCTCATTCTTAAGACTGAATTTGCCATGGGCACTTGAAAAGAACCACCTCACATTAATAAAGGCTTAATATTGGGAACATTCCTTACAAAGAAATGTCCTTCCATCACATTTCTGGAGCGATAACCACAGGTTGTGATGTAATTGGAGCGTCTGGAGAGAGCTTCAGTCCTCTGCTGTGTGAGAAGAGTCCCCTTCCAGCCTGTGAACGTGGAAGAGAGGGGCGGGGGAGACAAGGGGAGGAAAAAGACAGACGCAGACGAAAGGCAGAGGTGATGCTAAAACACTGTAAGTGCCATTTGAAAGATTGTATTGCACTTACTCTTGTGGAGTCAAACAGTTTAACTGTGACCCAAGAAACCACCATCACTCTGGGTAAGAGTAGGAAGAAAGGAATTGCTTTATGGACAAAGTGCTGGGAAAACAGTGGCAGATAAAAGCAGAGAGCATATTTGTAACTGTAAATATAAATTAATCAAAACTCGCTGTGGATAAGTTCTGTATTTTTATTCAGATGTACTCTTGCAGTTTCTCTTGTTAAGGTGGTTGTTTCTATGATACACCCAGAATTTACGGTTCCCCCAGAAATGCAGTATCATTGGATTACCTGTGGAAAACAGCAAGCAGCACTAACCAAGATACTGTACAAAACTACTTTATCTGGGCTGCACAGCAAAAGGTGCAAAAGCTGGGGATATTTTGGAGCTGGACCACCCATGGGGAGGGAGCAACAGATGTTCTGGGATTATCCATAACGAATAGTTTTATTCCTGGCACTCTTTATTCCTTGCTAAAACTTATAGCCTTTTTTTCGTGCATGACTGGCTTTCTGCTAACAATGAAATTAGGACAAACTTTCTCATTCAGTTACAAAGAGGAGGTTGTCAGGCACATAACTGGGTAAAGTTGTGGCTTCTCAGTAATCATGCATGGAGCGAAAGTAATGAAGCTTTTGCAAAAATCATGTCAAAACACAGTTGGTAAATGTGTCCACATCTTCTGTAACTAATATATTTCCTTATGTACGTGGCACTGAAGCTGACATCTTCAGAGGAAAACTAGAATTCCTTGTTCTCCCAGTTACATCAGGAATTTCACAAAAAAAAATCTTACTTTGTATTAGTAGATTAACCTAAACTCTGATTTTTTTAAAAAATAGATACCTAGCCTGTATGACTGATTGAAGAGAAAATATTGAAAATACACCACCCTGGACTCTTTGCTGAGAAAGTATCAAGTAAATGAAGAGGATCTAAAAGCATGACCATTTTTAAAATAAACTTATGGCTTTTGCTGACTGACTAATGCCTTTTGAAACCAACCCAGTTCAAAATAACAGTACTGAGAATTAACTGAAAACTTAAAAAAGCTCCACCATGCAACACAGATGACTCACTTTTAGTGCTATTTTCATATGATGGATTACATCAATTCGTGAGTCTTGCTCTATTCCCCAGCTCTCTTTCATTGCTCTTCATAATTGTTATTTTGTCATGATATGGATGAGAACTGTTTATTCCACAAACTTGATGTCTTCTCCGTTTCCACATTACTCACAAGACACTGGCACATGACTATCTGTTAGATATTTTTAGTAATTTATGAAATGCATTCAGATCATATATTTCCTGCACATTTTTTCTTACTTGTAAAGTGTTTCTTAGTTTTTGCTTTGAGAATCTGTTGTTCATTACTTATTTGGTTGTATTATTTCTCATGAATGATTAAATGGACTGTTAGAAAGCCTTGAAAGTGATGACCTATTACTTTGGTTTGTGGAAGTAAACACTCCCATGTATGAACAATATGATTAATTTTCTCCTTGTATGGCAGCACTTGCAAATGATATACTGAATTCATATGAACTTTTGTAGGCTGTGAATAAATTTTACTTCCAGCTCAGACAAGATTAATGAACTTTCCCATTTAGAAGAATACATATAAAATCAAACACACAAACCATCTGATATTTGTCTCGCTTTAGCTGATAGAATACCAGCTCCTGGGAATTTACCTTCTAATTATGACTGCATAGTTATAGAAAGTTTACTACAGGAAGAAACCAAAAGTGTGGAATGAGACAATTGCTATAACTGGAAATTTCCATCTTTAGTCATCTGAGAAGCTCCAAATGTTCACAAAGAATATTTTTGGGAGTTTATAAGGTATCGAGAGGCACAAAAGCAACCCATTGTGATGATCAAAAAATCTCAAATAGTCAATGTTATTTCTGTCTGTGTCTGTGACTGACACAGTCTGTGACTGCAGTTTTTCTGAGTTTGGTCTTACTCATTGTTTGTGAGAAACCTCAGATTATTTTATGAATTCCGGAGTAATTTCTGATTTGCTGATTTTCTAGGGAAATTCTAGGAGGGAATATATGTTTTGTATTTCAAAGATGCTCATGTTCTGGCAAAAGTGTTTTACACTGGGATATTGTAAGACTAGAGTAGGAGAGTACTATGGGACACAGTTGTTGTCCATGCCATCTAAAGGGCAGATGGCAGAAATGCCCTGCTCTTTCTCAGTAAGTGTCCTGATGACTGCAGTCATTAAATGCTACTTCTTGACATTTGGTAGCTGTCAGTCACTCAGAAATTCTGCAGCCTGCTACTGTGGCTGCTCTCTCAACTCTGAATATGTTCCCTAAGTGCATCTCAGGAGATGTGTCTTCATAAATTGTGGTGGTTCACAGAGGGAAGAAAGAAAACCTAGGATTTTTATTTTTTTTTACTTTTTCTGGAACATTCTTTAAATCTCTGAGACTACCCCAGGGATTGTCACCTCTTGTGTAGTTGAATTAATCCCTCCTAACAAAACTGATTTTTCCTTCAGATCCTCTCCAACACATGGCTGAGTATTTCAGCAGTTGTTCTCTTGTTAGTATACATTAAACCTCATGAATTTCATGATGGATCATCTCCCCGGCAGCATGGAGTCCACAGCTCCATATTTGTTGATACAGCCTGTTGAGATCTAAGCTCTTTAATTTGCAATTGTAATGTGTAATTTTCTAGAAATAAAATGCAATTCAGTCACAGGACATTCAGAAACACTCAATTCTAATCTATAATGTCAGCAAGCCTATTTCACTGACATTATTGTTTTGACACTGAGTGTAATAGAAATGATTAAGCCAGGGAGAGAGCAGCTCTTACTTGACTGCTGTCAGCTACTGAACCACAATAGCTCAGCACACAGACTCTATTCAGCTGATGAAATGTGAAACTTGATATGCTGCTGCAAAATGTTAGTAACCACAAAGCTATATTTCAATCCCTACTTGATTTTATAAATGTTTAGTCTGACTCTCTTAGACCCAGCCTCATATAAAAGTAATTCCTGTTTCACAACTGGAAGGAATAGCAACCAAACTTCTTTCCTTTAAATTCACTGGGCCTAAGCATGTGTCAAGGCCTTCTTTTATTATTTTTTCAAATGGAAGAGTATATTCAGATGGGGGATGAAAATGGAAGGGATATGAACAATAGTAGCCCTTGTGACTTTAATGTGAAGATTAAGATTCATGATGGTAGGCGTGTAATGTGATAGAACTATATATCATGGCCCTTCCACCCTTCCAGCAGAATGTATACTTTGTTCTGAAATAATTTGCTATTGCTAAGCTAGGAGATGCAGGCACTTAAACTGAGTGCTAAGTGGGTATTTCTTCAAAATAGGTGTTTGCTTTCCTTTACATTTCATATAATTTTATATCATTATGCTGTCAAGTGTCCTGTGGTATAAGTCTAACAAACTGGGCACAGGCAAGGCTTTGCAATGTTGTAAGTAAATACCTCTGTCTCTCTTTTGTGTCTGAAGAGAAAACTCCCTTTTCCTCTCACCTATGTGCACAGAAGACCCATAGTTTTACTTTTAGATATTTCAAATTATACTTACAAGAAGGCTTAACACTTTTTTCCTGATTTTATAGTTTAAAAAACTTTAGTTTAGACGGCTCAGTTGTTCACAGAAGTGTTATCTGTGTGTCACCTAAGGCACTGCAGAATAAGTATTTTATTCACGGAATCCAGGTTAGATTAAGAAGTTGGACAGGAAAGATGAGAATGAGACATGGGATATCCTATGAAACAGAGCTGACTGAAAAGGTGCTGAGCATCCTCTGTCCCCAGTGCAGGTGGGTGGCATCCCTCAGCCTTCAGAGTCCAGTTCTTGCCATCACTCTGACCAGTGGTGCTCTTCTTCTGCTATTGCTGACAGAAAGGATCTGTCTTTGTATGGGGAGAAACCAATGGTTTGACAATGAAAAGGCTGCATACAAAACTTCCAGCACAGTAGAAGCCCTCAGGTTTCTTATAAAGTAATTATATGGTTACCTAAATGGTTTTATAAGTTTACCTCTTAAATAAAATATCACCTCAGGGAAGAGTTAGGTTTATTTTACTGCTTCATAAATAACAAGTGTGTTTGTATTAGTTAGATCACATATATAAAACCAGCTATGATTGTTGTGTCTTCATGTACCATAATATGTTCAATATTAAAAATATCCAAATATTTTCTTCTTGATGACAGCATAAACATTTCCTACTGACATGCAATCTGTCATAAGGTATTTTCATAACTTCAATTCTTCTTAGCTTTGTTGTCTCCTCATTTCCAGTACTCAGCCAGACAGCTGAAACGCTGAATCAGAAGAGAATGCATAAAAGTTCACATCTTTTTTGTTGTGGTGCATTTTTAGCATTATTTGAGCAGTGTTGTCATAGGCTTAATAGGTTTAGATAGATATAAAACTCAGGACTAAATGGTAATGCTATAATAGTGTAAATAATAAATTTATTTACAACTGTCGATAATAGAGAGGGAGACATACATTCAAGTGGACAGTGGTTTATATAATTTAGGATGTATAATACTTGCCATCATTTAAATATTAAAGAAAATAGAAAAGAACTGGCTAAAACAGGGAAGCAGCATGAGTGGTGCATGAGTTCATGTTTTCGAGCAGGAAATTTTGGGTTTCATCACTGGGTATTGCAATCATTTTTGGCACTCCAGAACTGAATAACTTTTCCCTTCTGAGAAATTATCCTGTTCGATTTCCAGGGTTGTAATGAGACTAAAGGAACAGATAGCTACAAAGTTATATAAATTCTTCACAGTGAAGCTCATACAGGAAGGATCTTTCCTTCCATGACAAGTAGCAGACCATAACAGAGTTGGGCTTTCACCAGAGCAGAATTTAGCGTGAGGGGACAGTGGGTACCCATGCATACCATGGCAATGATCTGGTAAACCCTGCTGGGACACTCAACCTCCATGTGGCTTTGCTGCACAAATCCGGGAACAGAAGAGAGGGCTCAGTCAGGAAAGGGGCTGACTAGAGCAGAGTAGAAAACTCTTTCTTCTTCTCTTTCATCTTGCAGTAATTTTTGAGGTTTAGAACAATGGATCTTGTTCCACATGCAACTCACCCTAAAAAAGAAAACCAAATGCTGACCTGCATGTTTGCAAAAACGATCAGAAATGCTGAAATGTTTTACTTTTATTCTCAGAGCATTTTAAGATTTAGCTTTTTCAACTTTTAAAAACATTTTCTGTATTTTCTTACTGTAAATTACCTCACATGTGATGACTCATTCTGAATGGAAAGAAGAATCTTCTCCTGTGGCAGGAATAGCTACAAGATGGCATCTACACTTTTCTGCAGCAGCTTATGTGAGTTTCCTAGCTGGGAACATACCAATATCTGTGTAAACACACACTTCCGTGCATGCTCCATTTCCCAGCCACAATATATCGTTAGTAAAGGTTTGGGGTTTTGTGCTTTGGGCTGGCCCAGGCAGGAGTGAAGAAAGGGAGGCTTACTCTGTGGTTTCCCAATTGCCTAAGCCCGTCTGACTGTGGGCTATCACCTAAGGCAGCATTCCTGCCCTTCCCTGCTAGGGGAGCAGGTTGCTTTGCAGCCAGCTCCACCAGCACAGTACTTTCATCTGGCAGTATCTGTGTTTGGTTAGGCAAGAGATTAAGTCAGCAGCTCTCTGGTGGGGACAAAGCACTTTGTAAGCTAAGAATCAGTTGTATTGATATTGGCCATGGCTTTGTTGCATTCTGGAGGGATGCAAACAGGCACCAAACCAATCACAAAAAGAAGAGACTATTCCTTCTTATCCTGGGCAGATCGCCGTTTACTGCTGGCATAGATCTGATGTCTCAGGACACCTTTGTGTGCATGTGTGTTACTAAGATCAGATATTTTACACCATAGGGAAAAACGTAGGCTTTGGTCAGAATGGCTTAAAAGTGGTTGTTGGGTTTATTTGAACCAGGTTTGTCAGGGTTTGGGATAC
>VYZT01015970.1:0-18128 GCA_013400735.1 Pomatostomus ruficeps
GAGTAGAGTAGATTTAGATTGGAAGAAATTCTTGACTGCAGAGGTGATGAGGTCTAGTGAAAGGTGTCCCTGTCCATGGCAGGGGGTTTGGAACTAGATGATCTTTTAGGTCCCGTCCAGCCCAACCCCATTCTGTGATTCTGTGACTGGAGAATTATTTTCTTCTCCATAGTTCTTTCTGGCTATATGTGAGAATATGACTTATATTGATAAATGTGACCTACATTTAGAGGGTGCAAATGCAGCTGGAACTGAAGCACTTGCCTGTTCAGCTCTTGCTTGAGTTCCGAATTTCACTGGGCAGGTCATGTTCCCTCTATGTTTCACTGCCAACTGTAAAATAAATATCATAATAATACTCACTTCTTCAGTTTAGCCTAGTAGGGGCCTGTAAATGAGACTGTAGTAAAAAACCCTCTTCCTTGCAGTCTTTTCTGTAGCTCCCAGCACTACAGTAATAGGCTTTATTTCATCTGGTATTTTCTTGACAGGATTCAGTTTCAACACACCCTATTTCTATTGTGGCAGTTCATGATGCCAGAAATACTTACATTATAAGGAGATTCACATTTTCCCTGTGGTGATAGGAAAGATGTTGCAAGTTCCTTCCATGTGGCTGCTCTCTGAATCCTAGTCTCCTAGTGAGATATTTCTCATGTTTGTTGCCACATAGTATGTTTGTGATTGCACTGCTACCCTTAAAAGATTTTTTTTTAATTAGGAAATAGCTCAGAATTAAAATATTTATTTGGAAATAACCATTTGTAATATTCCGAGCAATTTAATTCTTTCTGGTTTCACCTGAAAGTTTATCTTGCTTTTCTCTGCTTCACAAAGCTCTTAATTTTTTTATTGTACTTGATGAAGTGATGAGGCAGCTCGGCTCCTACATGCAACAGAAAACACATAGCAGAATAATTTTTATCATTGAAGCGACATTAAAGCTGGAAGTACTGGGGTATCATTGGTCTGTATGCTCTACAAAACCTTATAATGTCCATGAGAAACCAGCCAGAACACCATGAAAGTTATTAACTCAGACACTCTTGACTAGTGTTTGAAGCTCAGTGTTTTCTAGGCTTATGTTTTCATTAATACTTGTTGGGGAAGCTGGAATAGGGAAACCATATAGATATGATTACCTGGCAAAAACGATAAGTGAGATTGAAATGAAGACAAGCTTTGAGTTACCCAACCCCAGTTACTGAACAACTGGAAGACAATGGTATAGCCGGCTGGAGGTAATCCCCATTTGATTAAACAATGCCTTCGGCTTGCAAACAGGTCCAAGGGTCAGAAAAGACCCTGCAAACCCATCAGAGGGTCCAAAAAGCAACTTTTAGAGTTTAAAGTGTAACGCCATAGGCTAATGCAATGATNTGTCCCGACCGTCCACCTACGGACACCACGAATACCACAATACTGGATAAAATCCCTTCTTAAAAGTGATCATTTAAATTCGGCTAAGCAAAATGGGGTCACAGAGAGAAATTACATTTAGAACAAAATTAATTATGCTTATTTTAACTCCTGATGTTCCTTAGATTTTTATGTCAGTATATTGCTGGCCTTAAAAATACAGACATTTGTAAACACATAATTTAACAAAAACAGAAGTAAACAAAAAATATCATCTGTTTATGGAGTTGTCTGAAAAATGTTTAGAAAAATGAAATTAAAATACAGCCTTTCCTAAAAAGGGTCCCAGTGAGGTTCTTTTCTATTACCCCGCAACTGATAAAAAGGATCCTTTTTTTCAATGAGCAGGTACAGTGGTAGTAGAGGCAATCATCTAGTAAAAGTCGGAGAACATATTATGTTCCATTATACTTATGAAGTTGATAGTGTGATGGTTTTTAATCATTTCTACAGACCATGATATCCTGTTTTTCTGCTGCAGTAACACTGATTTTCAGTTACATTGAACTCTTTAAGATAACATGGATAAAATCCTAAAGAGGCAAATATTTCAGTAAAGGATTTCTCCACTTATATCCAAAACTGACTGCTCTTTACCAGATCATCTAATGCAAGAATTCTCAAAGTAGTGCAGCTTTGATATTGACTTGGCAGAAGCAGAATGTCAATACACTGTCCTTGTATATCTTATATGTATATATTTTCATTCTGTAGATTAAGTAAAATTGTAAGTCAGTGGAAATTCTGAAGGTTGTTTTTCATTCTTATTGAACTTCTTCACAGTTCCTCATCCATAGCTTTTAAATTACTTTGCAAGCATGAACGTCATCCCTACCTTTTACAGAAGAAGATGCTAGTGCACAGATAGGAGAATTAATTCCAAATTCTCACAAAGCATCAGCATGTCGACCTTCTACAGTTTCCCCATGATGGGAAGAGGGGCAGGTATAGACTCTGCTTTATGGTGACCAGTGACAGGATCTGAGGGGACAGCATGAAGCTGCATCAGAATAGGTTTAAGCTGAATACTAGGAAAAGATTCTTACCCAGAGAGTGGTTGGGCTCCCCAGGGAGTAGTCACAGCACCAAGAAGTGTTTGGACAATGATCTCAGGCATGGGGTGCCATTTACGGGTTGTTCGGTGCAGGGTCAGAAGATGGACTTGATGATCCTTGGGGGTCCTTTTCTATTCAGAAGATTCTGTGATTCAGTGATTCTAGATGCCAGTCATATTGCTGTTTGAAAAAAGGTAGATAAACTCAGCTTTAAAGTTAATTTACTTTTCATTGATATTTAAGCTACACACACAAAATACGGAAGCTTACCTGAGTAAACTGACTTGCATGTCTAAAATTATCCTCATTATCTTTAACCACCTGTTAAGATACTCAATTCCACATATGATAGCATGAACAAATAAATAATTGGGAATGTAATGGTGAGCAATGACATGTTTCATTACATGTGTCAGCATGAAAAAGTTATGAATCCTGTTTACAATCTCTGAGAGGACATGCACTGGTTATAATTGTGGATATATTGCAATAGCAAAACAAGTACTGCTCAAACATGTATTTCTTATACATGGTATTCTTCTAAACTTGCCCATAGACATTACTTTTTATATGAGAAACGGACATATGCAATGTTCACTTTATGGCTATAGCATCAATCAAAACGTGTGTCTCATTCCATATATAGCTACCTTTGGAAATCACTATATGTTTCATATTTGGTCTGAATTTATAATCTTTAATTTCCCTGTGTGGCTCAGGATACACTATTACTTGATACGGTTCTTTGTGAGTGTGTTTCGTAAGTGCCTTGAAATTGCTTCTTTAATGGAAAATGTAAGTCTTGAAATGCGACCTTGCATAAATTTCTTTTCTCTGTAAGAGTAGGTGGCTCACTTTTTGTCATTTTTTGTCAATTACATAAACATGTGGGTTACATCTATGGCCTAAGATCTTGGAAACAGTTAATACACTAACTTGCTGCCCTGAAAATTGCATTTAGTCCACATATAAAATAGCAAAAATTTGGATTTGCTAGGACAGCTTTCTGCAAGGCTTCTTCTAATTTCAGAGGTTTCAATTCGGTAAGCTGGTCTTACGTTTTTGTAATGCAAATGAATTCTAATTTAAGGACAATGGTGGATTCAACCATAAGAAAATGTCCATGTGTTTTTGATGATAGGTTACGTACTAGACAGCGCCAAAGATTTGAAGCCCTATGCTCCAGGGAGAAGAAAAACCAAAAAAAACCACACCAGTAAAATAACTCAGACATTGGCATATTTTTGTAAGAGGAAAGAACAGAGGGTTCTAGCAAGGTGACTGTTAAATATAGCAAAAATGCTCTTAGTTTGATTGGGCCACTTTGCACTAACTCTGAAAGGATGTTAATGACCACTGATAGTGAAGGGCATTGAAACAATTAGACACTTCTATTTAAATAATTCATTTGCATTCTGAAAAATGATCAGTCAACAACTTTGCAAGCTGCATCTCAATCACTTCTGACTCTGAAGCACTATATTTTTCCATTTTCCTTTTCAGCTCAAGATGAAAGTCATGAGACAATTGTGATTTTGTTCTGTGCATTGCAAAATATTTTAGTGGTAACTGACATGAGTACTGGGAGCTTTGTGTGGAGAGAGAGGGAGAAAGGATAAGGGGTAGGGAAGAAGAGAAGTTCTGCCCAAGGAAGGGGAATAGAAGTAATGCATTTATTTGTCTGAAAGTAAATACTTCTTTCTGCTTAAGAGAAGGAGAAGAATTAATCATTATGTCAAAAAGAAGAGGGTGTGCTGTTTCACTATTGTAGAAACATCTAGCTACACTGAAATTGAAATTTTAATAGATGGGATTGGAGGAGTTTTCAAAGCTATTTCAATCAGCAATAACTAAAGAGATGGGTAAAGGATAGGGTTTGGAAATACTTGTTGTAGAACTTTTTTCCAAATCCTTGACACTCTCAACTGAAAAGCACCAATATGAAACAGCAAATGGGGATTCCCTTTACCCTCTGCACCGGAAACATGTTTGGGACATGAGAAGAAAATGAGGAGTAAGAGTGAAGTGTGACATGCTGCACAAGCATCCTCTAGCCTAATGGCTCCTGGAGAACTAAGTACTCATGTACATTAGGATAGAAGCACGGATCCAATGGAGAGCAGGAAATGGAAAGGGAATATAAGAATATAAAACTAGCTTCAAGGTAGTCTGAATCTGGGTCATACAATACTGCTGTCTTCTATATGTTGTTTTTTTTTCCTTGTCTTTTGCTGTTATTTAAAGGGTTGTACTCAAGAGCCTGGTGAGTAGATAAAATTATAGGTTTATATATTCTGTGTTCCTTTTATTTACAGCTTGATATGTCTGAATATTTGATAATCCTGATCCCTTGGATCCTGAACACAGCCACAGATCAGCTGCTGACTGATGACTATAATTTCAGTAATTGTAAGAGCTCTGAAAAAAACTGTTGGGACATACAACTCCTTGTTATTGCACTGCTGTTTGCCACTTTTTACACGCCAGGATGCATCAAGAATTAAATTGCATATTTTAGGGCATTCTAGCATATAGTGTATTGATTGGGTTAATTATTCTTCATGTTCAAGGAACTGAACTGATTACATTTCCTTTTTTCTTTTTTTAATTTTGCCTTCTCCTTTCTCTGTAGTGAAATGTACAAGGGTAGCTTGTGAATTTCTCCAATTTTTATTATTCGGGAGGATAATTGGATTAAGCAACTAGAATGAGTTAGAATGAGTTCTTCGGTAACAGTATTTTCTTGAACCATAGCAGATTTGAGGCAGTGGAAGTGTAAAGACTTCATTCAACAAATTGCTAAACATTATCTTCTAACAGAAAATCCTAATGAACCTCAAAGAAGTTGTAGATAGTTGTTATCTCCAGAGGCTGAAGTCTCTTGACATAATGCAGGAATGAGACCCCAGAAACTATTTAGAGGAAAGGAATAGTTTACTGATTTACTTAGGATTTTATTTATTTGACTTTAATAGTTTTCAGTTTTCTTTTGAATTATGTGCTTATTAAGTAGGTGTAGATGCTGTGTAGAAGAATGATGAAACATGTGAAAAAGAAGACATAAAACAGTTAAATATCAGTGAAGCCAGAAATACAATGCTGAAATGATCTGGAGAAAAGGTGAACAAAGGAAAACTTCGTAAACTTGTATTAGACACAGAACTAGCTAAAGAGTTTAATCTCTATTTTAGATCAGTGGTGTAAATAAATTAAGCAGCATGTTATCTTGTTACTGTCAGAAGCAAACCAGAATACTGATGGAGGAACAACATTTTGCTGAATATTGCTGATGCATAAATGACAGATGGATCTCCAGCTATAGTCAATCAGAGGACGGAGGAGCAGAGACACAGGTGGCTATTCCCTTGCTACATCTTTGCATGTCTTCCCAGCTTGGTCTGCTGCCTGTTGGGCCACACTGAACCCTGGGTGCACTGCCTGCACCCACCAGTGTTAACATGGGATTGTTTCTGGGGACAAGTTGCTTGTATTACATGTTTTGTATAGGCTTACAGGAGTGTGGCTAAGAAGACCAATGGTATCCTGGAGGGCATTAGGAAGAGCATTGCCAGCAGGGCAAGGGAGGGAATCCTCCCCCTCTACTCTGCCGTGGTGAGGCACATCTGGAGTGCTATGTCCAGTTCTAAGCTCCTCAGTACAAGAGAGACTTGGAGCTCCTGCAGCAGGTCCAGGGGAGGGCAACAGATGATTAAGGGACTGGAGCATCTCTCTTATGAGGACAGGCTGAGGGAGCTGGGCCTGTTCAGCCTTGAGAACAGATGACTGAGAGGGGACCTCATCAATGTCTATGAGTATCTGACAGGAGGGTGTCAAGAGGATGGATCCCGTCTCTTCTCAGTGGTGCCAGGCAATAGGACAAGAGGCAATGGGCAGAAACAGATGCACAGGAAGTTCCCCCTGAACATTAGGAAGAACTTTACTGCACAGGTGACCAAGCACTGGAACAGGTTTCCCAGAGAGGTTGTGGAGTCTCCCTCACTGGAGATATTCAAGAACCGTCTGAATGCAGTTCTGTGCAATGTGCTCTAGGATGATCCTGCTTGAGCAGGGAGGCTGGACCAGATGACCCCACTGTAGTCCCTTCCAATCCTACCCATTCTGTGATTCTGTCAATCTAATTCATTTTCTTACTTAATTTCAAAATTTCCCATATATGTAACCAGGGGTGGATATTTGGATTTGTCTCACTTTTCTTTGCCTACATTGATTAGAATGATGAAAATGTGATGGTATTCTGTTATATAGCTACTTCTGCTTTTGGTATTTTCTACAAACAATATTGTTATGAAGAGTAGCAAAATCTATGCTTAGTGCTTTACAGGATTTTTTTTTTGTTCGTTTGTTTTTTGTTGGAAAATCTTATGACTGGTATCCTTTTGAATGTTATTGAAGGTCTAGTTAAATATTTTTGTCTCAAACATAATTTTACCTCACAAAAGATAATGATCAATACAGATGAATTTGGATACTTTATTTCCAAAGTTTGGTCATACTTAATCTTATACTTCTCTTAGTTGTGCTTTCTGAATTAGAGACAATCTTGAATCATGAGTGTGAACATTTTGAAATATGATGTTTGGAATTTGACCAAATTTCTGCCTGTTGCTTAATGCCAAGAGTCGATCCGTTTTTAATTTGCTCTGCTGAAATTTCTAGTCATAAAAACTTTCCCCTTTTGTCTTTCTGGAGTCAGCCTGACATAACCTGAGCTCTGCAGAGGGAGACAAGTAAAAGAAACAAACACAGGCCATCTAGGTCCAAAGAAGTTCTCCATCGCACTTCAAAATTAAGTGACTTAAATTGGGCTTTAATTTACATGTTAGATTTAATATCATGCTCATTGCATATTAATTAAATAGCAATGGATCATTACCAGTCCATTTAATGGGGTTGACAATGGCTGCATATAAAATATGCAGATAGTACCATTACACTGTCCTTAAACCTCAGTAAATATGCTTGAATAATTGCTAGTGCTTCAGTAATACTGAGGTTGCTAATGCACCCCTACATCAATTCATTGGGGTAATTGATACAAACAGGTACCAAGTAGCTTCCAAGAGCCTGTGTTCCTGTCCTACATAATCACTGTGAGCATTATAAGGTTACTTCTTAATTTTAGATCTCTTTAAATAGCATCAACACTGTGGGGAAATGACTACCTTGTATTACATCATTGTTGCAGTTTGTTTTTCTGTGGGTTGCAGCGGTTTAAAGGCTGCCTGAGGTTGGGAGCGCCTTTTGCTCTGCGGGGGGGCGGGGGGAGGCGGACGCCGCCTTTCGCCGAGGCCGCCGCATGCGGGGTCACCCGCCACACGCTGCAGCCGCGCTGGCTCGGTACCGCTGCCGGCAGGAGCCGTCTGCCGCACGTGGGGCACTCGGCAGCCTCCTCGCCGCCTCCTGGCTGCGGGGCCTCGGCGGATCCGGTCGCCGCCGCCCGCCCGCGCCGTGGCCGCTCCGCGCGCTGCTGTCCCACCGCACGCCGCGCTCGGGATGCCCGCTGCTGCCGGCGCTGTCGCTGGTCGAGTTGCCCCTGCCGTGCCGCCGCCTCGTGCGGGACGCCTGCTGCTGCTGTCGGTCCGCCCATTCCACCACTGTTCCTTCGGAGCTCCAAGGCGACGCCTGTTCTCTTCGGTCCACAGAGGCTGTATCTGCTATCTTAGCAGAACAGCCGTTATACTGACGAGTTGCAAGAAGGGTTCTCCGAGACTGGTTTCCTTAGTTGTTCATTAACCGTTTGCGAAAGGAATGGCGCCCAAAGAAGGGAGACACACACCGCATGGTCATTTTATAGTGTCCAGAGTCATGAGCGGAGGAGTCATCTGAGCCAATGCCCTGCAGGCTTGGAGGCTGGACAGGGAAGGGATGAGGGTGCAGGATCCAATGGGAAGAGTCTGAGGGAGTGGTTATGAGGGAGGGAACGAATGGGGTTGTGAGTGGAGTGGAACCTTCGGGAAGTGGGGTGTTTTCCCAGGGAAGATGGACAGATGAACAGCCTGATGGGAGACTGAGTCCCGAGGGTTGCCGAGAATACAGGAACTCACGCAATGAATCTTGCGAAGGCGTCTCCTGTTTCCTCTCTCGGGAGAGCATATACTATAATTAGAATAAATTTCCTCAGTGCCTTCTTCACTGCTCCAAAGTGAGGGTGCCCTGTCTCCTACACTTCATGACTAGAGATACTAGTTAAATGACTTCTCTCTTCCTTTGATTTCAGCCTACTTATGTCTGGGCAGATGACTGACACAGGGAGAATGATGTCTTGATTACTGGCTGTGTCTCCCTTTGCAAGGACAAGTGACTTTCTTGTGGCAGTACTGTAAGTACTTCTTCTGCCAAGTGAAGTTTCCTAAATAGTCAGTCTTTTAACTGATGTTTCTAGCTTGATTTTGGGACCTCTCACCTTTACACCATTTAACAGTAACTGGTTGTGAGGTTAAAATAGTGTTTTTGTAAACCTCAGTCTGGCAGTACCATGGGTTTCCTGGTGATGCAGTGTTTTAGCAGTACCACCTTAGCCAAGTCACTTTCAGTCAAGAAACCCTAGTCGACTTTTCTTCATATATAGGCTGGAGCTCCATAGGTAAATTAGGATGGAATTGATTTAAAGAATAAATTAAACTTTATTTTGTGAGTTTATGTACTTATGTTTTTTCTTGCTCTTTTCAAATTAAACTTATTTATTTCTAGTAAATGGACATCTTTGCCTACCTTACCTAGTTAGATGTGCTCCAGTTCATACTCTTTTTATTATTCAATGTTTCTAATACTTGTGACCTTAATTTTTTGTAAATGATTTCTTAGTGATCTGAAGGAGGAAGCAATTTTCCTACCTCTGTCCTCACTTTGTGAATGATCCCAAATAAAACCAATGAAAGCAAAAAGAACCCCTCACATTTAGATGGAAAGAAAATATAACTTGCCTCTATATCAGAGGCTTTGAAATACTTTAACATTATTAATATATATGTATAATTCTTCTTAATAGAGAAAGTTACCTTATTTTTTGATTTTGCAGAAGAGAAATGGGGAGGGGAGAGAAAAAATTTGGAGGAGGTTTGAAGTGTTTCAAGAGGTCAATCAGTTACTTATGGCCAAATTTCTAAATATTTATTTATATGTGTTCATTTATCTTCATGCTCATAGTTGTATATCAGAATATAGCTTTTTGTGCAATACAATTACTGTCAACCTAGTTGACTGAAACTTTGAGGCAAAATAAAACAAGGGGTTTCCTGCCAGCAACAAATCGGAAAAAATGGCCAGGAGGCCAAATTCTTGCCTAATTTATATCCTGCACAACATCACAGAGTTCAGTGTTGCTGTATGATTAATGATTTCTTTAGTTAATGGAGCTGTACTAGTGTAATGAAGAGAAAAAATATGGTCCATTGACTTTCATGGAGTGACACTGACCATATATTAGTGCAAGTCTAGGGCCTTATCCTGTGCAAACTGATCAGGATTTTCAAGACTATCTGTTGATTTGCTATATTTCAGTATGAAACATGTCAAAACAAAGCTATATAAACCAATGTCTTACCTTCAACAGCAGCTGGTGCCAGATTTTCAGAGAAAGAAGCAAAACTCAGAAAAACTAGCAAACAGTTGCAGACTATTACAGGTTAGAATGGTATTTCCCTCTAGTCTGAGTTTTTATGCCCACATCTGTGTCTAGGTCCATGTCTCATACATTTTCAGCCAATCTAATGTAGCAGTTTGCATTCATACTGTTCCTCATAGATGTATTACATGCTGGTGTTTTGTTTTTTTTTTTCACCAAGTCAAAACAAGCTCTTCACATTGAAACACATAAATACCGAATACTTTGGAGGTAGCAAGAAATTTTTATTGGGGATGGCTGACCTTCTTTCAGTCCTCAGGAGTGACCTTTCAGTTTACAACTTTATGTTGGCCTTTTCAATTTGACAGGATCTGCTGTCTCTCAGCTTCACAGGTAAACACTGCCTATATAAATTGTCTTTGGGAAGATGGTGTTTTGTTACTTGCTGAAAGGCTTAGAATCACTAACCATGACTTACTTGGCGCAGAAAATGGGCTGGTCAACACAAAACGACAGTCCCAAAGCCATGTCATAGTACAGTAACAATAGAGGTCTCCTCTCAGTTGTGTCCAAAAATCTGATAGCTGTTAGGCTGTGGGTAAACTGAGGAGGCTGAGCAGCCTACACTCATCTTGGAACTCTGCTGCCTGCCCGCATGGTTACTTGTTTTGTAGGTTAATGGGAAACATTTGAGAGCAGGGACTGTCTCGGTGCAATACGTAGAATGATGGGTTTTAGCTCATGAGGTGCATTCCCTAACTCTATAAAAATTGGAATATATTATTTACATATATTGTTGTGTGGTTGGCAGAGTTTTTTGATGAAAAAAAGCACCCCAAAATAATCAATCAAGCAAGCCAGCCTAGAAGGGACTGGATTATTTGAAATTTTCCCCAGCTTTTCAAGGCTTACTTTTGAATCTTAGCTTGGGTCAAATTATTGTAGACGTTCAAAACATCCAGAGATCCAGAGAAACTGAACTTGGTCACAAACTGAATTTTAATCCCAGTAGTAGCCTTTGCCTGTTCTGGATTGCTCCTAGACAGTAGAACCATTGTACATATGCAGGATAACTGAAAGTATTAAGTCAATCTGTATGAGGGAAACTTCCTGATTTTTAATTTACAATAGCAAATTTTCATTTTATATGATAATACTAAAGTTTGAGTAGTTTGCAGAGTCTCTATTATATAGTTTCCAAGAGTATTATGTTTTATTCATCTTGTTTAGGTAAGGAATAATTTGTGGTAGTATTGTGTTGATGGCTGTCATAAAATGACATTTATAATTTAAACATGATCTAATATAAATATGATCTAAATACAACCTAGTATATACTTGATGTAAATATGAGCTAATCATCTATCTTCATGCACAATTCAATAGTATATGAATCAGAACTTTCTCCAGCATTGTGATGAAAACGTTTCCATCTCCTATTATCAGAATTGCTCTCCACTGAAGGAGGTCACTGGAACTTGAGTCATTAAAACCAGAAATACAAGGTCTTGTATCATTCTGTGTCATCTCTTCAAAATACACTTCCATCAAATGTACCCTCAAAGTTAAAAAAAAAATAAGGATAACTGTAAGTGATTGAACATGACCTGAAGATAAACTCAGTAAAAACATGAGGGCTTTACTTTGTCTTCAGTGTTTGAGAAGAGTGAATGCCCTGTGAAATACTGTCTGTCCTGTGCAATGCGACCATGACAGAAATGTAAAGTAAAATTAGGGCTGCAAATCCTTGTGTACGCAGAGGAGATGCTGCAAATGATAGCTTAGAATGAGTGAGTTCGTTAAAAATAGAAGCTAAAGTATATTTGCGTAATCAAAACAATAGTAATTATTTTTGCACAACTATTTTTAGTCTCCTTAGCTTCTGACATTTTCACATTGAGTCATAAGATGTATTAGACTAGGCATAATGATGCCTCACAGTTCACATGTATATTTCCAAGATATAGTATCAAAATTTTCAGGATATAGTCATGTTAAAGATGATTGTTCTTCAAACTGACAGTTTTGCATACTAAAATGGCTTGCTAAAAGGGAAGACACGTCTTGCATGTCAGCAATTCACCTGGTCTGCTACAAGGTCTCTCAGCTGTCAAGCACCAGCTGGGAAGGAACAGGGCTGACAGTGCATAAAATAGGTGTTGTTCTGTATCTGGTAACCAGATTTGTTGTATTGATGAAAAGCAACACTGACTGGGGCCATTCATTAACTAGGAAAATGAGCTCTTCTGGTCCCCCAAATTTTATTTTGTATTCCTATGCATCCTGAATTACATCCTTTTATCTTTAAAGCATACTTGTCACGGACTGTTGACGTTTTTCTGAATATCTAAATCTAAAGCCTCGTGTTTGCCTGCATCTTAATACCTATTATTTCTCTTCTTTTACTTGCATTTTCCCTGATTATCTCTTTAGAACATAAAAACAATAATTGCTTCAATTTTTTTAAAAAAATGAACCTGATCATGTGAGTGTTTGCATTGCTGAACAACACAACACCAAGAAAGTTTTATGTACCACTTAAATAAACAAAGCAGCTTAAACATAGGTTTAAGTACATATCAAAATATATTCACAGAGCAGTTTCTAAATGTATATCCTGACTCCCCTCATTCTTCTCTTATTTCAACTGTATATCATACTATCTGTAAAGAAGGAGAGTAATTTTCAGGCAATATTTTCCAAATCCAATCAAATGTACTTGGACTTAAGTAATACTGAAATTGTACCTAAGTAAAAATTTTTACATACGGTTGTTCGAAGCTCCATTTTTTTTTATGAATGCTGGTCATCTGAAGGGTATTCATTTTATTACTTTTGTTATGACATTTTTTTCTTATAAGTTCTTGGATTTTCTTTATTTTTAATAGCTGTGACATCTGTGTTCAACATATGCTCTAATGTTGTGTATATCATGAAAATTAAAGTACTCAATGAGTTAATTGTGACAGCTTTGACTTTTCTACATCCATATGTACATGTGGAGACATGGAGGTATTTATAGTGGGAGAAACGTGTGTAACTGTTGTGACATAAGTACAGAAATCTCTCAAGGCTTTTTTTTTAACAGATGTTGATTTGTCAGCATGTGTTTTTAAGTACAGGTAAATTAATAAATGCATCTTTGTATACATTCATGTAGAAACCAGCAAACAACCTGAAAAAATACTTGCCTTCTTTATGTTCTTAAATGTGCTCTTGCAGCTAGTGGTTGCTGTGCAGGTACTGAACAAAATGAAATTGGTAGAAAATAAGCAGAGAGAGAAAAAATGCAACAGAGAAAATATTTCAGAAATTCAGAAAATGGATGAAGTGTTAGTGAGGTAAGGAAATAGAGGAATGTAATTCCAGATGTCAGAAGCGGGAAGAGAGATAGTTCTTTCAATGATAGCAACCAGATCATGTGAGAGTAAATGACAGAAGTCAGATTTGCATTGGGGAAGAGCATGCTAAAGATAATTAATAAAGTTTTCTCAAACACTTGTTTCTTATGTAGTGTCTGCATTACTGTATCTGAAGGAGAACACTCCCGCCAGATGCAGTACTGGGGACATCCAGTTTGCAGAACACTTTTCTCTTATGTGTCTCTTTTTTCCCCTACTAAAGTAGTGGTGGGATGCTTCACAGCTTAAACACCCGTGATCTACCCTTCCTGCGGGATCTTGAGGCATTCCTTAAGTCTACATCTCGCAGAAACTCTTCATAAGCTTTGGACCCTAATCATAGAACTAGAATTCTCAAAACACCTGCTCAGAGACTGTCTAACTGCAGTGTCATACAGGATTTGCACACTCTTTGTTCCTGATGTAAAGAATACGCACACTAGATTTTCCTGTGATTTACAATGGACAAAGGCTGGAGGTGATGTGGTGGGTTTTCAGATACTAAGGATTAGGTGATGTTTTCTCAATGCTGATTGAGCTACTGTATCTTCACACATTTCATTTACTGCTGTGTCTCCCAGAGTGGGATTTTAAACTCTGCTTACTTATGCAGTACTTATGCTGCTTAATGCACTCTACAAATGGCTGTGATTCCATGGCAGCAATTAAGCATCCAGATATTTCTGTGGATCTGCGCAATAGGCTCCCCATGTCTCACTTCCAGTCTGTAAAATGAAGACAGTTTTTTACACCAGAAATAAATAAATTTCTGAAGTAAACCAGATGTATTCCTGAAACTGTATTCACTCTTTCCTTTATCTATTCAGGAAATTGTAAAAAATCCTTTTCTTTTCATTCTTGGATAATATGAAAGTATAAAAAAGTCAAGTAAGTCAGACTTGCAGACAAGTAACCTGTGGAGTGCAACGGGCTGTCTTATTTTTAAATTATCACCAACACACTAAATAACCGCTAGTATAAGTTTCAACTGATGAATTAGTGGGATTCCACTGGGATAAACATATACAGAGTAATAGAAATGGTCAGAGGTGCTCTGGAAGGTCAATAGGGAATACCTGCATTAACAGGGCAACCCTTTCCTTTAGGTTTTGGGACCATAATTGGAGAGGTATGCCTGAATTTCTGTGGGACCCACTGCATTCGTACTCTGATTAAGCAGAGTTCAACTTTCAGGCCTGGGAATTGGCAGACTTTGCCAAAGTAAATGAGCTGAATAAGATCAATGACATATAGTTATATATTTCAAATAATCTTTGTCCTCTTGTCCACTCTCTTGGCATTCAGGGCCCTACAATATGATTTATTGGTGGAGAGAAGACCAGATGAATTAATACTAATGTCTCACAGTGTTGTTCAGTTCATTGTAAATTGAATCTGTCGTATTAAAACTGATGACAGTAAGCATGGCAAAAATTAATAGTAGTGCTAATTACATTTCAATAAATTAACTTTATAATCTTTCAAACAGCCTTTTACTAAGCAAGTGAGCATCAGTCCCATTACCTGTTGGACAAGACCATTATAAATCAGAAAAGCAAAATCCCACATATTAAGAAAGCTAGGGAGATTTCTCTAATGGTCTTTTCTCAAAGAATATCATGACTGTAGATGAAACTGCATCAGGTAGCCTTCCGTATCAGTAATGAGTGGGAGATCTAGTAATGAATTAGCCATAGATTCAGACTGTCCATGGAAAACATGAAAATTAACTGCTATTTTCGAAACTTAGTTTATTGTGCATCACAAATTGGCTGCTGGAACAATGAAGGAATGATGTAAATATGTCAGGGTTTTTATGTAAACTGTGCTTTGAGGATGACATGGCAGAAAGAGAAATGTGTAAGAATAGAATTCATAAAATATTTAGGTCATCTCTGATGCGAGCATGGACCATAACTTTTAAGTTGGTTGTATGTATTTCACACCTTCTTCAATGAATTTTGGTCAATGGGATGTTCTCAGGGCTGAAAACTTTTCTTACTTATTTCACAAACTTTTTGAAAGGAGTGAAAGAAATCCAGACTGAAATTCAGAGCCTGTGATTTGAGCACAACCTATTAGCTGCAGTGCAACTTTATGCAATTAGTGTGGATTTATTTAATTCATAAAAATAACTTATGCCTCACTTATTCAGTCTAAAAATTATACAAAGACTGAAGCTTGTGAATCACAAACACAATGGACTACATGACACAAAAGATACTTAAGAGGTAAAATTCCATGTAATCAGAAAAGCCACTCATGCATCAGCTCTGTAATCCTGATGTGTGATTAAGAAACAACACAGGCCAGTCAGTGCACCTCCACAAGTCCACAAGCATGTGGATAAAGTGCCCACTGGGTGCATGAATATATTTATTTACTCCACTGTGATTCCTCATCCCTTGCTAATTCACTACAAACCACTAAGCTGCTTGACACAATTCCCTGCCTTGGTATTTCAAAGTATCTTTTCACATATGTGTTCCTACTGGATTGAGCTTTAAGGTTCATATGAAGAACAGAAAATTAAACTTTTTCACTTCCCCTTTATTGTATTATATGTATTTTGAGTTCAGCGTATATTCAACCCTATTTATATTTGTTTCTTTAAGTACTTAGAATTATTTTTCTTCTTCACTCATCAAAAGCTGTCAGCTGCTACACAAGCTTCTCTCTCACACCCAGACCCAGCTGTGCCAATAGGAGCTGTGCACACGGATATTTAGCAAAATCAGGCTGACAATTTTATGGACACTGAAGTATCAATAAGATATCATGAGAGGAATATTTTCTAGTCTGTCTAGACTGTCTTTCTTATTCTAATACCTCAGCCAAGTATACGTGTGGGTAACTTGCTCTCTGTTCTATTTTCAGTGTGCAGCCTATGAAAATGTTTTCTATGCTGCTAAACAGATTTGCTATAGCTAGAAGATCTGGTCAGAAAAGAGCATACCGTGACTAAATCTCTAATTACTTTTGATGGGAGTCTGCAGCAGGAACCCTCACCAGACTGTGCACACCAACCTGCCTGCTTTCCAGCTACCTGTGCTCCAAGTGTGCCCTTTAGTAAAATTGTATAGTGACTCCTTCTTCCAACTCACAGCACAGAGAGATTTGATACATGGTGTAGATGGTAAGGAGGGAGTTTAGAAAGGATGAAGTTACCTTGCTTGTCATCCTGGAATAATCTCCAGAGTCAATCATGTCAATATTCTCCTTAGCCAACTATGATAAGTCTAGGGATGTTACAGACTTGATGATGTTGATGAGCTAAAAGAAAGATACTGCTTTTGCTAATAGTCATCCATCAGTGATTATAGGTAGCAAACATTGAATATGGAGACAATCCTATAGTTTAAGAGCACTCCAGCTAATACAACTCCAACATATAAACTGCATAAAAATAAGATTCAATGAAAACTAGACTTCATTACAGTATTTCTAGAATAGGTTTTCTATGTTTTCCAGATTCATTTTAGTTCAAAAATTTATCTCAGTTACTCACAGCACAAATAATGCATAATTGCACTAAAGTGTACTTAGGAACCAGGTATTGAGAAGAATTGCATCTATAAATATCATATGAATACAAATATAAATATAAATAATTTATTTCCAAAAGACTTGATTAAACAGTATAACTCAAAATAACTGGATTATGTTTCTAAAAAGATCTTTTATGGATGTATACAATCATTGTTAACATTGTCTTTGCTTGATAAAATACCTTTATTTGAAATAAAACTGAAGTAAGCCAGACACTTAGGATCTCAAACTCTCAGACACAAGTGGACAAGCAGAAGGGGAATTTTCCTCACTTTAGTAATCTGAATTATTCATTCTTAGGTCTAGATTTCCTTTTCATTTAAATTCAAAATTTCCTTAGCATATTTCATTTTGATGTCTTATTTTTGATGACCTATTGATCTCTGGTGGAAGAAGTCCCTTTTTGTCTGTCAGCCTTTTTCATCTATTTGATCTGAGTAATTGTCAGCCTCACCAAGGTCAAGGGCCTGCTGCTAGATAAAATCAGCGTTTATATAGAATCCTTGGGAGGTCAACCATCTTTATCCCTCAGCAAAGGGGAAATAAGTGGCAGAATTTATTTATAGTCCTTTTCTTTTTTCTTTTGTTAAACACTAAATGGGCCAGATTCTTAAAAGAATTTGGTAATGAGAAAGTAGAGCAGATGTCAAATGCATGGCATTGTAAGAGTTTGCAGATCTGCTATGCTGTTTCAAATTACCATAAAGGTGGGAACTGCTCATAGAAAAGGATTAGATGAGCAGTTTGTGTTCAGTACTGAGGTTTTGGTGGAGTTTGGCAGATTTTAGTATCTGAGATCCTCTTTGGTATATAATGCATAATTAGGTAATCTGGACCTGGAAGTGATTTTTTTCTTTAGAGTTAGCCTGTCATTAGCACACTAATTTTAAGGATCTTAAGTGAAAAATGCTCTATAACCATAAATTGCCTTATTATAGCTCAGAAACATTTCTGGCTTATCTAGTGCATCTGTTCACCTTTGCTGCACAGAAGCAAGAAAAATTTAAATAACTCAGCACCAACCTTGCTACAGGCCTATCTAGTCTTAGCCTTCAGTGTCTTCAATAGCCTTATATTAACAGAGACAAAAATAAAACTGTGTCGTGGTTTCGATCCTGG
>VYZT01015972.1:0-38909 GCA_013400735.1 Pomatostomus ruficeps
TTAATTTTTTTTAACACTACCCTTTCTGCATTAAACTATGCCAAAGGATGGAGGCAGTGGAGAGAAAAGGTTACTGCAGCTGCTGTGACAACAGACAGAATTCAGTCAAAGAGGGTAACTGGATTTAATAATTTTGAAAGTATTTGTTGAGTGCTCGTCTCTAGTATATGGGAAAGTGGACAAATCCCTAAATTCTGCACACTGTTGTCCTGCAATTAGGCACTGAAAACTCAGGTAGCATCTAGATGTAGATTATCACAAGATACTTTAACACAGCTTTCTAAAGACTTTGAGAGCACCATTACTTTTATTTTCCATTGTCTTGACCATAAGCTTTGTTCCTCCCACTATCTTGGTGGTGATTTTTTTATGACACCTATCCCATCTCATAGCTCTTTGGTTAATATGAGTCTAGCCTTTTTCTTAACTTCTAGTCTGAATTAAACACTAGATTCCAATGAAATACTAGTGAACTGAAGAGGATTTGTGATCAAGACACAACAGGGGGTACAGTGATTGATGAGGGGTCATGGACTTCACAAGATGGTGGTATGCAAAGACTTTTATTACATAGTGAAAAATCCTTATATAGTATCACACAAACAGGAAATAACTCTACACCACAGTGTGTCCCAATCAGCAATTCTGTTTCAGAGTATTACTTTTTATGGTAACAGGTAAACAATGCCTTTTAAGGTAACAAACAGTGTTTCTCACCTCTGACAGACCCAGCAGTTCACAAACCCACAATGCTCTTCTACCACTTCCCTGGTGACCCAAGATGTGTTTCATGGGTCCCAAGGTTTCTTCCGGACCAAAGACAGGAGGTCACTCTGGCTTTCAAGGCCTGTTCCTCTGTCACCTACATTCTGTAATACCACAAGGGGGAAAATTCCATGGTGGCTGAGAGCTCTTGAACAGAGTGTCACACCAACATCCCAGTGAGTCCAGGGAGACTTGTGAATGCTTTGCACAAGAAAAAAAATTAAAATGGTTTCTCCCTGGTAATGTAGCAGCAATTAAAAACCATTAGGGTTCATACAGTGCAGCTTTACTTATGACCATCACCTTCACACTGCTGCCATTATCACACCAGTGTAATCTGAAAATCAACCTTGACACAAAATTTTGCCTTCTCTTCAGACAGACATGGGTAAAGTCCTGTTAATAATGGCACCCAGAAGAATTTGCCCCGGTGATAGAATCTCATTTTACAAATTTTATTTCAAATATAAATTACACATATTAAAGATGTGGTTTTCCAGGTACAGAGGTTCTTATTAGTGGCAGTCAAAGCTGTGTTCACACAGAAAAGTATGGTGGTGATGTATAAGGGAAAAAACCCAAAAATTTTTAAAGGTTCCTTTCACAAACTGCCACTTCTACTGAGACATAAAAAAAAATACAGGTGGAGAAGCTAAAAGGAGAGTTGATGTATTTTGCCAGGGAACTTGGAGATATACCTTTTGAAGATAGACCCTTAAATCTCACTGGATAGCAAATATACAAGGTGCTTCTGCAAAGCTTGAGCTTTGCTTGCAGCTCTGTTCCCTACTTAGGTGACAAATCAACAAACCTTTAAGAATGCTCATGCCCTTCAGATAATGCTCTGGATCTGATGTTATGGTGTGAAAAGAAATCTTTGGAAATGTGGAATGCGACATGTGGAAAGAAAACCTTTAAATTGTACAAACAGGTGGCATTTCAGTACTCACACAAATATTCAGTAGTGTGTGATTTAGCATATATTTTCAGTCTCATTTCTGTTTCCATGAATAAACATATAACACCTTTAAAAATATAAACTACAGAGTTTATAGCCAGTCAGAACACTGGCTACATTTTATTCACGTTTTAGGGATGAGTTTTTTGCCAATATCTTCATACTGGGTTTTCATTTTGTCTTATAAAGAAAATTGTATTCTATCCACAACACAAATAAAAAATGACACAATGAGTACTGCACAGTGCTATCTCTACAATATGGTTAACCGGTAATCCAAATTATCCCTAGATATCTCACCCTGAAAAGGAAATTAGAGAATCATAGAATCATATAGGGTGGAAAAGACTTTTAAGATTGAGATCAACCATTAACCCCGCACTGTGAAGTCCACCATTAAACCATCTCCCCAAATGCCATATCCATGTCTTTTAAATACCCCCAGGGTTGATGACTTTACTACTTGTTTTGCCAGCTTGTTTCAGTGCTTGACAACTCTTTCCATGAAGAAATTTTTTCTAGTATACAATATAAACCTCTCCTGGCACAACTTGAGGCCATTTATTCTTGTCCTGTCACCTGTTACCTGGGAGAAGGGACTGACACCCACCTGTCTACAGCCCCTTCTCAGGCAGTTGTGGAGAGTGATAAGGTCCCCTCTGAGCCTCCTTTACTCCAGGCTGAGCAGCCCCAGCACAACTTGTGCTCCAGACCCTTCACTAGCTCTGTTGCCCTTCTCTGGACTCACTCCAGCATCTCAATGTTTTTCCTGTAGTGAGGGGCCCAAAACTGAACACAGGATTTGAGGTGGGGCCTTATGAGTGCTGAGTAATAATAATTATTGGATAAGTGGGTGACTTAAGTGATGAAAGTACTGGAAAAAATTCCCATATAAAGCTGTAAAACACAGTCCATAAAGGCAAAATACTTCTTTTCTAATTCTCAGAGAGAAGCACAATGAAGTAACAGGGAAAAATGCACTTGATTATCTCAACAGCTAACTCATTGAAGAATCAGATAAGTGTCACATATCAAATGAAGTTCATATACTTTCATTTTTCCATTTGCAGTATATTTAAACAGAGCTAGAGCAAACATATTTATTTCCAGTTTCATCAAAAAAATTTAAAATACCTATTACATTATAGGAGCAAATTTTGACTCTAACCTCTATGGAATAAATAGTGCTGCTGGGTTTTTAATCATTTCAGGGATGATAGTCTCCAAATATAGACATGGGAATTTGAGTCTAATTTTGTTGATTCATGGGATAAACTCCACCTGTAAAAATTGGTGAATTCCATCTTAAGAGCCTAGCTTGTGGTTTTTAAAGAAGCCAGTCTCCTGTTTCCCATGTCTAGAAGAAGAGGTATTACACTAAGCAGTCTGGTCATCTTCCCTCAAAAAGGAGGACAATTATTTATCTACAAACAACCAGTAACATAAGGTTATGTTTTCCTTCTTTCACAAAATGTAGAAGGAACTTGGGAGAAGCTAAATAAAAACCTATTTATGGCTCTCTTTAGGTTCACAGAAGAAGCCCATCCTATCCCTCCCAGCCACACATACCCACCCGCTACCTCCACAAATTACTGAATTTCTATCTTGTGTACTTTTTGCAGAAGAATCATGCTGTGTGGGAAGTGCAAAGCCTCCTTTTCCACTTTCAACTGCCTGTCATTAGTAACTTCAGAAAACAGGCCTGATAAAAAATTTAATTTTTTTCCCTCTCTTAAACTGTGAAAATTAGAGGTTGTGAGTCCCGGACCGTCACTGGAAGGCAGAGACACAGTGTTTACAGATACAGTGATGTACTGCCTCAATTCTACCCAACAGAGTATAAGCTGATGCTAAAACAATTGGATACTAAAAAAAAAGAAAGAAAGGCCTAAACAAGATAATTAACATTCCTGTAAACAGCATGAGAAACAACATAAATCCATGTTTTCTGTCAAAAATAATCCATCTCTATTGATCCTTTCACTTAATTTTCTCTGACTAAGATTCAATTTCCAAACTCATCAAAGCACAACTTTCTCTGATGTTATTAGCTCTTGTTCAGCCCCTCACTGACTTAAAGTGTTTTACTCCCAATATGTGCATATTGTATCTTCCTAGACTTTTCAACACTGGTTTAAATATAGACAGCAGACTAACAGATCTGTTTTGCTGGGTACTGTATATAGAGCAGACTTGGAGATGGCAGCAAAACGAAACAAAAGTTGTCCCCATTAATATAAAACTCCAAACCTTGGATTCTCAGCTGCTGTATCTATGAGTTTATTCCAGAGTTGGAGAGCTGCTTACAAGTACAAGCTTTTATGAAGAATTTGTTCTCGCTTTCTTATGCCACAAGTAACTCACCTATTTCTACCGGTAAAGGTCTTTTATGAACAAGGGCCACATTAAAGCAGTGGATTCAGCAGGGGTTCATACAGCCCTGAAGATAACAGGTTACTCTGTACCAGCCCCTTGGAACTGCGGGTCATGCACCTATGCTGGGACACGGAGCATGGACTGCAGTGTGTTCAAAGGAGGCAGAGGAAACTGTGCAGCTGCAGAGCTGCAAAGCAGCCAGGAGTGTCCATTAATCTTGCTGGAAAAAGAAAGGGAGGAGGAAAATAACAGGAATATAGAGAGCTCAGAACACATCTAGGCAGAAAAAACCCAAACAACAAACCAATAATAAAGGCAACCAACAAAGCAATCATTAGAATAAGACTTAAATATTTGGGAGTTTGGAAGGGAGTTAAACAGATTCTGGAGATAGGTTGGAGTTATATCAATGGTGATATTGCTCTGAAACTGACTTTCAGACCACTTTATATGGTGCTTTCATAAGTGAGGTTGGCACAGAAAAATTGCTGTTGATACACTGTTAAGAGGCAATGTCAGAACTCAGTAGACTCAGAACAACAGACAGGAAGAGCAAGAAAACAGTGAGCACTAGAAAGATGGAAAGTGGGGTAGTTAAATAGGAAATCTATCAGTTGGAAATGATGGTGAAAGAAAATTATCTGCTAGTTATTTTTCAGAAATCCAAATGCTACCGATGACACAGTGATGTCAAAGGACAACAGGAAACCCAGATATTTTGGATAGAATGCTGTGCAAAGTTTTGCTTATGTGTTCTTGAAAAAAACATCTTTCATCTGCAACTGGGTGCAATAAAAGAACAAGTTGAGTGAGATAAAAAGAACTATACCATGGAGCCTGCAAGAGCTGCTCATCTTAGCACAGAAATATACAAACTGACAGGAGAAAGTTATTCACCTTAAAGGCAATAAAAGGTAAATACCCAAGAAAAGAACTGCTAAAAAAGTAATGTTAACAGGAACAAGCTGTCTATAGATGTATTTAAGTAGTTTCACATAAAAGATTTCTAATCACCAAAAGGATGAATCCCTGTAGACACGCTCCAGGTAGCATTAAAGCATACATTGTTGGATTCAGTGACCATGGAGATAGCTTTCTACTGCATCATGACAGTAAATTCTGCAGGTTCATTTTAAAAGTCCAAGAATTTCAGACCTATAATACCTGTAAAACCAGAACTACTTATGTGGAGGAAGTGTGAAGATAAAAAATGGTTTCTTTTTAAAGTTTTCTCTTTGTTGCAAAATATAAATTATAACATACAATGTTTTTCTACTAATTTGTGAATTTGAAAAATCAGAATAATTGTGCACCAATCCAAATAAGAAAAAATGAAAACAAAAATTCAGATTGAGTGACCTAAATGTGATAGGACTGAGGGCCCTTGAAATACAATCTGTTTTGCTCAGACCAGAGGAAGCAAAAATTATCACCAGTTTACAAGCATTTACATGTACCAACAATCACTGAGGATGATATGTTGCTAATTATTCTCTTGGTTAACAAATTTGAAAGAGAACTCAAAGAATAAAAATAAGCAAGAAACATTGGTTTGTAAATGTGTATTTTCTGGAGAAAAAAAGATAAAGTCTGTAAGTGCTGTTGACAGGGTCATGGGAAGAACACCTATTCTATTTGCTTTGCAAATAAAGCAGAAAATCTGTATTCCAAGCACCTCAGACCAGCACTTTTCTACATTTTCAATTCAGGAGAACAATAGATTAAAAATAAATGTGGCTTGTGGTCAGAGATAAGGAGTAAAAAAAAGAAAAAATGTTTTTTAAACTTTGTTAGATAAAAAAAGGTTCTTGTCCAAAATGAGAGTAAACAAACTCAGTCTTAGCGGAATTTCAGTAAATATAGAAAACATTCAACTTTAGAAGCCCAAGACCACTGATTGGGTATTAGCACAGTTTTGTTTTTCTTCCACTATGCAAACATTTACATACATCCATAACAAGCCTCAGGTGAGTGGTATAATTAAACCTGAATTGAATTTTGTGCACAGAAAAAGGCATTTGAATCACATCAAACAGCCTTAAATATGAGTTCGGTTGAAAAAGTGAGTGAAAAGTGAGTGAGTGCAACAATTTGTCACTGCAACGAGCTCCAGACAGAATGTTTGATATATTTGACTTCTGAAATTTCTCTAAACTCTGATGATGCTATTCCATGTATCCAGACTCCAGGGTCTGGAGTGGCTGTTCCAATTTTAGAATTTTTTCAGCTTTCTGAATTTCTATGATCCAAACTCTCACCAAAAAGAAGAAAAAAACCTACACATGTTTTTAATGCCGGCTACACAAAACTGTAAAGCAAGTGATTGAAGGGCTGTTTCACCTTCCCAGTAGTCAGTAAGAGTCTTCATAGGAACAGAGCAAAGATCTAAAGAGGTGCTAAGTGTTGTCGATTAGTGACAGCTGGCTCCTTAGCTGGCAAGGCTACTGACCTTATTTCAGTGTTAATCATGGAGTTTTGCATGCCGAAGTCCCTTGCTTATCACATGAAAGGCTACAGCACTGCTGCACTGATTATGCTACACCCCCTGGGTATTTCTAAATTTACCTTAGAAAAAAGAAATGCTTGGAAGTAGTCCTTAAGTGCAATTAATTGCTCTGCCAGTTATGCCCATACTCTGTAAGGTAACAAGTAAGCTACACAACTTTTATTACCTCAGCTATTTTCATGTTTATAACTAGAGTTTAAATTATTTTCCTAGACTTATTTAAAATCACACTTGGCATTTCAATGCTCCTTTAGAGAGCAAATCTTGACAGCACAAATATCTTAATGGTACAACATATGAAAGTCATCATTATTTCAGTAAAACAATCTAATAAAAGAGTAATTGACTAAATCAAGCATCATGATAAAAACCAGAACAGAACATTATCCAATTAGGCCTTATCACAACCTCCTCATTTTAAAATCCTCTTAATTTCACCAACAAATCTTTACCTCTTGTACCTGACAGGCACACAATGAATTTTCATACTTGGATCTTTCAACATTCCCTCTAGGAAAAAAATCTATGCCTCTCCTCTGCTAAATTGCAGGACTTAAGTAGGTAAAAGAGAACATCCCACTGCCTATGCTGTTGTCAGCTACTCTCCCCAGAGTTGAGAGCCTTACTGGCTCTTAGGCATTAAGATCCAAGAGATGGTCAGGAAAAGGTCTGTCTAAGCCTAAGCTCCAGGGGCTGTTAGCACTGCTGTGGTGGCTGTGACTTTTGAGTGGGCACTCGATGTGTTGGGGAAGCTGTGAGAAGAGAACAGGGCAACTTTTACAAAAGACAGGGTCAGATCCTGGAAGTCTGGGGAAAATATATTTTAAATAAAGCATAGAATATGTGAAATCATCTGTGGCCCAAACTCCACAAGCCTGAAGAGCAGTTAACTGAGACCACTGTAAGTCTGAGGAACAATAATTGCAAAAATGGTCTATTAAAAAATAACTGATGACAAAACTGATTTGAATGATGGTAAAAACTTTACTAGCTACAGACTTACTTTTGCAAGTGTAAAAGCACAGGTATGCCCTTCTTTCAAATCCATATCTTTAGAAACATTCACCTTTGAAAAGCTTGCAGAACACCTTTTATATTAAAAAATACTGTCAGCAGAGTAGGTCTTGAATAAAAATATTGCAGTGAATTTCATAACGTGAAAAGAACCCCTTAACTTTTAGTTTTAGTACAACCTATTAAGGATAAATTTTGCAATATCATCCTTGTAACGAGATTATTTCACTAGATCATCTTTGTGTAATAATGTGTTCAGTGTACCACTTTGAAATATAAACCAATTATTTTCAACCTAGTATTAGCCAGAAGCTGTGCTTCTAACTAACAAGTGAACTAGAGGATTTCTCTGTTACTGCTAATTAAAAAGTTCATTGCAAATGTTAAAAACTGAGAGCAACCATGACTATGGCATTGCTACAAGGATAAGGCAGAAGAATTCCATATGGCCATGATTATTCAAATTTTCATGTCTTGGAGATTTTTACTGGCTCCAAACCTCCTTGTCTCATAAAAGTCTATTAATATTTCAGAAGACTGATACAATGTTGCAGCTGTAATGGCATCATGGACTAAATTAATTTATTCTGTTCTCACAATATTTTCTGCAACAGTATAAGCAATTAGTTCGATTGGTACAATAGTGGACAGAATTATAGTCAACCAGTTACAGAAGGCATAGTAAACAAGATAAATCGATGAAACTAATTCAATTGTGACAGTGGAGAATGCATCATGAATGGGAAAGAAAGAAGTTGTGTCAATGGGAATGACGATAATCCGTTTTCCCTCACCACAAAACTCACATAAGATAAGACCTCCATTTTCCCTGTCATAAAGAAATCAAAGAACTGAAAAAATAGAAGAAAAGAGAATGGAAAATAATCAGCTAGTCCAAATGTTTCAGAGAAGACCCAAGCAACTGAGCAACAGAGATTTTGTGGAAGAACTACACAGGGAAAAATACTTCATGTCACATCGAAAACTGTAACAAAGGCCTACCAAATAGCATTAGTCAGAACCTCAGTGTGTCTTATCTGATTTTCATGAAATTGTTATGTGGGCCACTATTAAGGGATTCAAGTAATGCAGTGCCAAAGAAAGATTTGTCTTAAAACAAAAGTCTGTATTGCCAGTGCAAAACAATATATTACTCAACTAAGGATTGAATGAGAAGTTGAATGTACATGTAGTTGCATAAATATAAGAATGCTTCCTGGTTTCAGACTTTCTCTTCCTCCACAGAGGGCTCCAAGGAGAGCTGTGATGAAATGGAATGTGGGTTTTAGAATGTGTCCTTGGGGGTATGGCAGCACAGAATATGGGAAAAAGCAGTGTAGAAGATAGACAGCCAGGCTGTGGCAGCAGCATAGTCATTAATGTCAACTTTACTAACACTGATTTTCCATGATAATGCAGAATCCAGGTCAAAAGCAGACTTCTTTCACTTCCATGAATCCCTCAGTACTCTTTCTGTCCCACATGATTCTACACAACCAGTGTAATATTTTATATCCTCATAATCAATGAGCTGTACGTAAAAGCTGCACATAATATGGTAGTTCCAGTTTTATCCAATCTCTTAATGATTTGTGATATTTTGTTTGTGTTTTCTGAATACATTAAAGCTGGTAATCAAACCATCACAGCAGTGGTGAACACCTTCAATATACACAACCATATGTTGTAGTTTTAGTAGTGGGGACGGGGCCATAAAGATGGCTCCTGTGAGAAGTTTCTGAAATTCTTCACCATTTCCAGCAGAGCCAATCTTGGATGGCTCTGAAGATGATGGACGTGCCACTGGTCATGTTTAGGCCAATTAGAAAAGTTGGTTACGCCTCTGTAATGACATATTTAAGGAAAAATCAATACGAAATGTACACGCAGCTGCTTTTAGTTAGAGAAGGAAGAGGATGTGAGAACATGTGAGGGAAAACAACATGGAAACACCAAGGTCAGTAGAGAAAGAGGGGGAGGAGGTGCCCCAGGCTCTAGAGCTGCGATTCCTCTGCAGGCCGTGGTGAGCCCATGGTGAGGTGGGGTGTCCCTTCTGCAGTCCATGAAGTCCATGAGAGATGCAGAGCCACCTGCAGTCCGTGGGTGAGGTGCCAGCATTAGAGCGGGGAGATGTCGGAAGCCACAGCAGCCATGGATGCCAGAAGAAGCTGCAGGAGCCATAAATGTCAGAAGAAGCCGTAGCAGGTGCAGCCCAGTGAGAGACAGAGACTGAAATAAAAGTCCCGCAGTTTGTGGAAGAAGTGACCACGCTGGAGTGGGTGGATGTCGGAAAAAACTGCAGTCTAAGTGGGAGACCCAGTTAAAGAGAGAGGGCCCCCCTGCTCCCATGCTAGAGCAGTTTATCCTTGGAGGACTGTGTCCCATAGACAAGTAAAAAAACCACGCCATAGAAGTTCACAGAGAACTGTCTCTCGTGAGAGAGACCCCATGGCAAAAGCAGAAGAATAAAACTCCTCCCCCTAAGCAGGGAAAGAAGATCTTGAAAATAGACTGACCTAAACTCCCACACCCTGCCCCCCTCGCACTGTTAGTGGGAGGGAGGGAGGGGTGGGGAGTGAAAAGAAAGGTGTCTTTTAAAGGTTTAGTTTATTTCTCATATCCTCCTTCTAACTCGGGTAGTAATAAATTTCACTTTGCAACTTAAGTTGAGCCTGGTTTGTCCTTAGAGCGTTTTCTCCTAGTTCCTCATAAACCTTTGAGTTAATGCCCTGAAGTTTTTTTTGTCCCCCCTCTCCTTTCCTCCTCTGCCCAGCTGTGGCAAGGGAAGGAGCTAGTGAGCGGCTGCCGTGGGTGCCTGGCACTTAGCCAGGGTCAAACCACGACACCATATTAAATAAGAATGCCTCTTATTTTACAGGATATATCTCATTTCACCCCTCTGTAGTCTAGAACAATTGGGTTCATTACAAAAGTGATCCTAATTGATTTTCTAACACAGTTACATACAATTTGAAATGTCACTGGTCATATGAAAGATATCATAAAAAGAAATTGGGAGCACACATTCAGTGAAATACAGATTAACACTCACTTTACAGTCCAGAAACTTTGAAAATACAAATAAAGCTGACTTACTCCCTTTGGAATAAATCATGATTCCTTGAAGCCCTTATATTTTAATCAGTGCATTGTAATTACTCTATGTTGCACTTGATTTCTCCTAAAATATCTATCCCCCACCCCCAAAAATACTCCAAAGTTCATACTTACAATCAAAAAGATCCAAGGCCATGCTATTTTATTCCCAAGTGCATTATGTGCTCTTTTTTTTATTGCAATAATGCAATAAAAATGCAATACTTACACGATTTTCTACTTATTCTGTAACTGCAAGGCATTACCAAGTTGTAAGTAAGTTTCCACTAGGCATGAAAGCATATCACATATAGGAAATCTGGAGCTTGTATCTTCAGGGTGGACAAAAGTGTGACTGTCTGCTCCCTCTCCTGTGTCCTTGACCCAATTTTTCCTTTTTACTCTCAGAAGGCAGCTTCTGCTTTCTTCAGTTTATCAGTGGGAAGTATCCAGATGGTAATTTTTTTCCTTTTACTAGGTTAGGTTACTTAACAAAGAGTAGACTATGGGATAGGAAGATTAATGTTATCATGAGATGTGTACTTCTCTGAAATGGAAGCAGTTTAATTAATAAGCATAACTCAGTCGCTTAACACTGACTAGCTTTAACACCTGAGCTAAATATCTGAAAGACTTAAAAACAGCAGTTATTTTAATGAAATTCCCCTTCCAAGTGTTAAATTTCTGGCCAATACATAGCCAGTATGTGCTGAAAGTCCCCAGAAAAAATGTTTACAAATGTGGTAAAACACTGTGGTTTTCCATAGACTTCTAGAGAAAATTTACAAGAGTTGGATAGAAAATACTAAACTGTGTTAATGATGACAGCAAACATGATTATAGCCTTAGCTGCCTCCTCAGCTTATTACAGAACACACAGAGTTACACGGTGTTGGTGGGAGGGGGGAGAAAAAATTATTTAATTCAGTAAGCATATTTACTCTTTACATATACATTTAAACTTCAAAATAGTTTTGAAATAATGATTGGTGCAGGGTTCATGTGGCTTTAAATCATACATGCCTGTAAGTCACACAATCTGCACAAAGACTGTATTGTGGCTTTGTGTTGTATTTAGAGGATGGCCAGGCTACAGGATTACTGGTTTCTGTGATCCAAACACACCCCAACATTTACAGCTTCCACATGGTTGCCTTGGGCTAACCTGCTCTGCTTATCATCCATTTGCTCCCTGTTGTTTCAGATGTCAGGTCCAGGTTCTTTCTTGTTAAGGTTGTGTTTGTGCTTTCCTGACTTACAAAAAGGTCAATTACCATCCAAACCTCAGATGATTTAGTTTGTATCCCACTCAGATACATTGTAACTCACAGCCCTATTTGCAATTCCATGCAATGGCTCAGGGAGAATTTTTTTGTCGTTGTTTTTCCTTCTTCATCCTCAAAGTTTAAGCCCCTCATTGCACCACCTTGGAGCCAGGTCTTCTTATACCACCACAATTCAGGTACAGGCAGGGCTGGATTTCTGTGAACTGGGATAGCTCTGAAGCTGGGAGATACAGGTACTCAGGGGTGACGGTGCTGACACACCCCAATGGCTCTGCAGGGTCTGCATCTGGCATTGGGCTAGGAAAGAGACACCCAGGCAAAAACAAGCCAGAGCCTGCCCAGGCATTTTTGTCTTTGCTATGTTCTAGCTTCTGTGATTTTTGCTTAGATGTAGCGCAATGCCTCAGTTTGTTTTGTGTATTCATGTCAATCCACGAGTCTCTGAAAATTGCTAAAGAGTTAAAACACACTGCTCTGAAATTTAGTGATGGCACTAAAAATCCTATCTTTCCTCCCGGGCACCTGTTCAAATGTCTGCATTTTAATTTTTATCTTGGTATAATTCCTCTGTTAGATTTCCACTAATAGTAATTTTGTTTTTTTCTTGCAAAAGAGAGTAGACCTATTACTAATACTAAATATAGATAAAAAAAATTAAGTGCATCTGCATATGCAATTTAAAAAAAATGTTTTGTTGCAGTACAGAATATGAAGACTTACCCGAGAGATTCACGTTAACCAGCATGACTGTTGTTGAAAATACAATCCATGTTGAAAAGACATTTTAAAAGCCTTATGAGTAATTCTAAGCATGCAGAGTTGTTGCAGCGTGCTGTTGGCCAGATTTCTGTTTTTCTCGTTGGCCAGATTTCTGTTTTTCTCATGGCCAGGCACTGCTGTCCCCTCACCCCTTCCACCCCCCCNGGCACAACCCTGGTGCTGTCCTGAGTTTTGCAGTTCTTCAATCTTTCTCTTTGCTGTAGTACTTTCTCACGCATGCTGTTGTAAACATAGCCATGTTTTTGCTAACTGTCCTTGTTGTTTTCATTCCATTCTCCTAGGTGGAGACGTGCTGGATTTTTCCCTTGACCAGTGTGATTGAGAGGCGGTAATTTCTACCTCCAATCCACGGTGATTTCTAAGAACATATAAATAAAGGTCAGAGGGTTCTGCCCTCTCTCTTTTGGCTCTCTCTTGGCTCTCTTGGCTCTCTCATTGCTCCTCAACCTGGTCAACTGCGTGTGTTTTCTTTGTGTCCAAACAGTGCGACACCTCGGTGCCAAATAAAACATCTGAGAAGCCCCTCTGCTTTGTCTCTCCTTCTTCGGCGTGCCTGTACCATTGGTGGATTGGGTGAAACCTTGCAGGAACTTTGCCAGCCCTCCTGCACCTTTGGAGCAGCCCAGCCAGCCCCTGGAACAGCGAGCAGACACCCGGTGCCCCCACTGGAGGCATTGTGGCACAAAGTCATGTAATGAGAATAAATAGTACCTTTCCAGGGCTGATGCTGGAGCCAACAACATGAAATGTACTGTATTTGAAGTCTGATAGTAACATCACATATTAAAGATAACCCTGCTCTTTATGATGATACTTCATACACAGGAGAACTGTGAATGAGCTATCTTTTTCTCACTTCTTATGTGAAGCAAAAACATTATGACAGCTAAATAACCATATTTAATGCATGATGACCGAGCTGCTAGGATAGAAAAGCTTATGAAAATATAATGCACAGCCTTCCACAATAAATAGGATTATTCCAAAGCATATTTAAACATATTAATGACTGTATAAAATTCCAACCACTGCTTGTAGCATCCTTCAAACAAAATATTATTGCATTTTTAGGCCAATGAATATCTGATAATATGGCAGGGACATTGAAGGATTTGGGAGTTAAGAAATTAGCAGGCTTCAAGCTGAAAGAGAAATAAGAGAAATAAATTCATAAGATTACTTTAGTCAATTCACCTGCTTCTAATTTTATATTATATACAAGGCTAAATTTCAAGTTCTTGCTTCTTGCTTGTACTAAAAATAAAATTATTTCCCCATCCTTTCCAGCTTCTATGAAAACCAGTAAGTCTCGTCTTAACCTTGCCATGGCAAACTCTTCACATTTTCTACTTTAGGTAAGACTACCTTTTCCCAATGTGTAACCAGGGCAAGAAGTGTCAAGCTGAGCATCTCCCTACTTCTTCACCAGGAATCTGGGGTCACTTCTTTTTTAACAGGTGCACGATGGACAAAAGCAAAGATTCCTGGTTAAACATTATGCCTTGGGAAACCACCTAGCTGGGGAAACACCAGGCTGTGTCCAAGCTATTGCCTCCTGCCTCTCAATACCACTCATATTCAGGTGCAGCAGTGTTGTCCTGAGTTTTGCAGTTTTTCGATGTTTCTCTTTGCTGTGATACTTTCTCACACATTCTGTTGTAAACATGGCCATGGTTCTTGCTAACTATCTATGTTTTTGTTAACTGTCCTTGTTGTTTTCCATTCCATTCTCCTAGGCGGAGAAATGTGATAGATTGATGCTTTAACCAGTGTGATGGAAGAGGTGGTGATTTCTACCTCCAATCCACGGTGATTTTCTAAGAACATATAAATAAAGGTCAGAGGGTTCTGCCCTCTCTCTTTTTTTGCTCTCTCTTTTTGCCCTCTCTTTGCTTCCTTTGGACTCTCATTTGGCTCTCCTTTTTGGCTCCTCGACCTGGTTGGCTACGTGTGTTTGTGTCCATATAGTACAGGGAACATCCACACAGCAGCCTCCCAACCCAGATGTATAATAACAGTACAGGTAGAAACCTCAGAGCTGCATGCATTCAAATCCAAATAGTTATAAAGGCCAGCAGTCTTGTTACATTTCAATCTCTAGCTCTACTAATAAATATCTGGATTTGAAAGCCCTTCCTAGCTTCTGGATCTATTTAAAAACCCCACCTATGCTACCAATTGATGTGGATAACTGCTCTCTATCTATCGCCGTCTTTCTGGAGTGCCCTGGTTTCCGTTAAATAAAAAGCTGGGCATACAGAAGCTCTGTAAAAAGTTCCTGTCCCATCCCTGTCCACCTGCCCTATGGAGAGAAAGTATAATGCAGGATGCTCACAGGATTTCCATTGAAGTTAGGCACTGATTTTTGCTTTTTCAAAGCCGAGAAGTTATTTTGCAAATAAGGCTTTTCTGTGTAATCAAGGTGGTTAAATTATGCTTTTTCTGCTAAGATGAAGCAGAACATGGCATACAGAAATGAATTTCATCACAAACAGATTGTGGAGATGATCAAACAAGTGTGGGAACTGATGTAAAAAGGCCAGCTTCTGTACAAGAACAGAAATTACCAAGTAATCTTTCACTGGCTTTTGAAAGAACATGTTACCTCTTCACTTGCTTATCAGATGAAAAGTACTGCATTGCCTTGATTGTAAATGGACAAGCTCTTAACTTTTGGGAAGAAAAAACGCTCAAGGGAAGAAGAGATATTTGCAGTCCATGCCAATACCTCTTACCAGGCAGCTCAAATCTCTGGCTTGTTCCTGGCTAGTGAACATGAAATACAGTGTAGTTCACCTCAGCTTCAACATCAAAATGCTTAAACAATCTTATGAGAGAGCTAGATCATGGCTCCGTTATGGTTACTATCCAATGATAAACATCCCTTTAAATATCCCTCAAATATTATAAAGCATCATAAGTTCTTTGTAAGGCGGAAGAACAGCTAACACCTCTGTGTGGACAGAAGAAGGGAGTATTTAACACATTTTTTCAGAAGTCACTGGTGGACACAAATTTGTGTAGCACCTCCCTCTTGCCAGGTACAATGAGAGGGGACTTTACAGTCATGCAGCCAAGGACGGAAGATAGTCAACATTTCTACAGCATCTTCTACTTTTTAAGTCTTCTTGTGAAATATTTTATTTTTGCTGTATGATAAAGATATTTTGTCCTGACACATTAGAAAATATCTTGCAATAAGATTCATGACAATGTTAAGATAAATGCTTTTATTAGTTCAATCAATGTGGTTTCGTTTCAGAAAATGAAGAATTGTCTGAGAATATAAGCTATTTGAACATGATATAGTTAGAAATGTTACAAGAAATTACTCTGTGAGATTATGCATGTGTCTGTAAATGAAGTTTAGGCAATCTAAAAAATTTGCATTACTTTCTTCCAAGGCATTTTGAGACCACAAATTTATTATCATTTATTGAGGTTCAGCCTAGAAATCTTTCACAGGAAAAATATGTTCATGCATTTCATACATGCCCACCATATTTCACTGTAATTTACATCAAATCTTATTTGCATACTCTTGTAGGGCTAAATCAGAATTTTGATTTTTAGCCAGTTTGGCCATAAAAAGCAAGACCATTATCTCAGCTTAAAATAATGTTCACATTAGTTTCTCTATACTTAATCATGGTGTCCAACATCTTTGCTTCAGTTAATTATATCAAAATTCTGTGCCTAGCATGACACGTAAATGCTGTTAACCCAGGATGGTTTTTAATGTTATGCATTACATTTAGTTGTCTTCAGTTCTTTTGCAGAATTTCAATGCAATTATGAATTTTCAAATGTTTATACAAGCCAGACTAAATTTATAATTACAATCACCACTGGGGAACTTCCATATTATTCTAATGAAACACAATTTAAATCAAGAGAGTAGGAGCACTGTAAACCTGGAGAAGGTGATTCAGTCCTTTCTTCCACATATTTTATTGAGAGTGGCTTTCAAAATGGCATTAGATGAAGATTTTAGATTTTTGTCTGCTGAGGAAAGGAAAGTTTTGTTTAATTCTTAGCAAACTAGAGATAAAACGCCAGTTGGGTATCATGGAAAACAGGACACCTTCAAAGTATCAAGTGAATGTTATTTTGCTGAATGTTTAGGATTTCACTAGAATGTATGAGGTACAAGCTCAATAAGCCACCAAATTGCAAAATGCTTGAATTCTAGTTATGAAATAGAGTAATAGCAAAAGCAATCACTAGACAAAATACTGACTAGAAAGTTGTTGTAAGGCATGAGAACCCTGTCAGGGTGCCCCAGCCAAGTCATCCTCAGCATCCTTATCAGGGCCTGAGGAATGCAAGCAGTTCTAAATTGGGAATGAAGACAGTAGAAGAGAGAATAACAAAAACAGGTGAAGAGGGACTGCACCATCCTGGACTGAGACCAATCAGGTGTCCTGAAGGGTGCATGCACAGCGCGTGGACAATGCGGGAGACCCAATCAGGTTGTGCGTGATCGCGTGAACTACAGTTGTGGAAATGCATAAGAATGGAGTAATGTAAACAATAAATGGACTCTTGCGAAATCACATTGATTCGTTGTACGAGGGTCCCGTGCTCCCGCAGAAAGTAAAAGGAATTTTGTGAACATGTGGCAAAAAATCTGTTGGAGAGAATAAATGAACCTTCACAATAGTGTTTTGAAAATACAGAACCATCACACTGTAGCTGTTTCATACTCTAGTCTTCAATTTGATAAAGAACCTAGCCCAGAAATTGCATCACTATGTTTTTCAGAGATCTCAGCACAGGAGATACTGTCACACAGAAGGAAAAACTAACTTTCTTCTGTCAAGTCTATGTCAAAGCAAAACCCCCAAACTCAGCTCTCTTTTATATAGTCCAATACCATCCTTATAAAGGAATTTCATAAACACATTAGAATATGTCATTAACTAATTATGATATCCTTCTTGATTTAGAATAGACACATAGTCAGGTAGAGTCTCCCTGGAGTCATAGCAGTTAGTATAATGGGAATATATAACCAAAACCCAGCAGAATTTACACTGCATTTAGATAGACTTTTCTCACTCACAGATCTCTGAACTTGTCAAGGTGAACATTTTGACAATTTCACTTTTCAGACAGGCTACTCAAGGACTGTGTGCAAGGACTATCTAAGTGGTCCACTGATGTCAAACAAGCTGGAGACAGCTTTAGCTTTGTAACAAACTCCTTTGATTCCCATCTGCAGCTCGTGTTACTGAGTTGTCACAAAACAGCTCAGTGAGTAAAGATGTACTAGTGCTCCCGTTAACACTTCACAACAGAAATTATATCTGCTATGCCTACTTTACTAATGAAAACATGCTTCTTAAGGTAGGAAGTATTTGGTCTTATTTTGCAAAAATACATTCAACATTTCTAATAATATCATTTAAATTATAGTGGCATTATGATCCAAAGTTGAAGACCACCTATTTTTTTGTGGTAATTCAGAGTTCTGAAAGATATATATATATATATATATATATATATATATATATTTATCAGAATATTCAAGCAATTCCTCAAATAATTTTCAGTCTTCATTTACAAAAAAGGCATTTTTACAGGCTAAAGGCAAAAATATTTACAAGGTGGTTTGAATTTTACTTTGGTAGATAATGCAATAACACTCTATACATCACAGAAAATACTGAGTTTCTAGCTTTCACCGAAACCTCATGAGCTTAAATCAGACTTTTGCTTCTCTGTCTAAGATCTTAACCTTCCACTGTCAGCAAAGAGAATTGCTTGAAGGGAAAGACAGATAGATAAGCCTACCAGGATTAAAAAATGTTTTTAATATATTTACAGGCTTGAAAAAACTATTCTGAGAATACTTATCCTTGACCATGGTAATTGGCTATCAGGAGGGGAAAAGAAAATAGTTTGCTGTTCTTCAGGACCGATGAATTATATGTAGGAAAATATCATTATTAATATATTAGAGTGAGTATTTACTAAGTTGTTCACAGTTATTAAAAACAAAATTATATGAAATAACTTATATGAAAACACAGCCCAATTTCTCTTTTCCTTCAAAACCTGAAAATATACCTTCTATTCCTTCGGTTTTGACAAAGGTTTTGTCTCTTCTTAGGTTCCTCCTATTTGTAATAAGCCTGAGAACCGTGCTTTAATCCATGCAGATAGCTCCTGTAGTTATGTAAATACTGGCAAAAACTAATGAGGAGACTATGAAGAGAAGTCTACATACTCATACAGATCTTTTCTTGGAGCTTTAGTAGGAAAGAGAAAAAAACATATTCAGTGCCTTCATCTTCTCACAAAAAAAATACTTCAAATGACTATGGATAAACCAGTATTACTTTTCCAATGAATGCCTTCACTCCTGCGTAAAGGAGCCTGGTTAAATATTTAAAGGTATAGTAATCCAGCACACAGCTTCAGTTCCCTTCCTCAGCACACAATATCTGAGCTTCCTAACAGACCAGTTAAAACCCATCTATGATAGTGCTTCCATTTTACCTTTCCATTTAAGGCCCAGGCTACATAGGTGCCCAGCTGCACATAGATGACCTTTGGCTAATCTTAACCTAATCCTATGCAAGTTGTCACTGTCATAGCCACAAAAGCTAGTGTGCTTCTGCAGATCTGCGTTGCCATTCATAGTCCAGCATCTTTATTTTGATCCCAGACAAAGTTTGACTTGAGCCAGTAAGTCCACCATGGTTCAGTGACTGCATTTCACAGCTCTTGTTTGACTTCTGCCATGTCTGCTACAGCAGCAACAAAGGACACTGGAGAATTAGGGTGGCATTAATGTCAAGTGAAAACATCTGTATGCTTCAAAGCATAGATATCTTATGGACTGGCTGACTAAAAAGTTTTGTCTGAGCATAAGACCAAGCCTTTGTGTTGACAAAAGGAATGAAGAAAACATGCAAAAGAACTCTTAGACAATGGATGCCTACAGAATATAACATTTGCCAACTTTAATTTATTGATGCTTGATGTGACAGATAAACAGTAAATGTAACAGCTGATGAATTCATGCCACTTTAATAGGGATGAAAATAATCAGGATATTAAACAGAAGAAAGTGTAAAACGTGTATCCCAGATCCTGTGGAAAAACAATCTCAATCAATTATAAGTATATTATCTTTCTAAAAAACGCCATGCTTACCTGATTTTCTACAGTCAGGTATGCCGAATTTGAGTATGTGTTAGGTCATCCTTATGGTGGTTTGAGACACTTTCAGACTCTGATTCATACTAAAGAATGGAAACATTTCCAGGGTATTTTAGTTGCATACACAAGTATGTAATATATAATTATTAGTTCAACATACTGTACCTTGCTGTCTTGGTTTGGGATTTTTTTTTTCTTTTTTTTTTGTCTGTGTCTCTGTTTTAGGAATTTTTCCCCATTCTTGTTGCTGGGGGATGATAATGGGTGAGTGATTAGTTGCTGGGAGGCGATAATGAGTGGATGATTAAGAAAGACAAAGAGTTGGTTCTGAGATGGGTGCGGCTAGCTAGCCTTTATCTAAGATTCCCTGGTATCTGAGACTTCCCCCTCAGAGGGGGCAGAGATACTCAGGGAATGGGACTAGTTAAAAAGAGCCAAGAACAGCTGGAGAGGACTTCTTCGCTTCTGGACACCCAGAGGAGAGGGAGAGAGACTGCTTGGAGCTCCAGGAAGAATCTTCCTCCACCGTGGGCTTCTGTCTTCAGCTGCGTGTTTCTACCAACTCTCCACCATCCGCTCCAGTGTCTCGAGGGAAGGAAACTCGGAATCCCCGAGCCCCCCCTTTTCCCCTCTCAGGGGAGTCAATCGCACCCTCCTGTGCACCGGGAGCACCAGTGCCCACTGCCGGCTGTGACTGTGACTGCACCAAAGGGGAATTGTCAACAGAGCAGGAAGAGACTGTCCGTGGGTTTGTCTGTTCTTGTTTGTGGTGTTTACCATTGTTGTTGTTTTGTCTGCCCCATTATATATATATAAAAATATATTAGTAAAGGACTGTTATACCTCTTTTCTCATACCATTGCCTGAAAGCCCCTTGATTTCAAAATTTTACCAATTCAGAGGGAAGGGTGTTACATTTTCCTATTCTAAAGGAGGCTTCTGCCTTCTTTAGCAAATACCTGTCTTTGAAACCGAGACACTTGCATAAAGCCTAGTGATCTTATACAACCCATCTAAGATTTGCACCATGGAATAAATTGTTTTACACCTGCAGTTTGTCTGTGCTTTTACTCCTATTAAATCTGCTAATGCTAGTAATAGAGAAAACTTATAGTCATAAAATATCAGGGAAAACCCCCAGAAGAACATAGAGCACTAAATCCATGTTGATAACAGCTGGGTGCAATGTACCACTGTTTTAGATGTTCATTAAAAAAGTCAACAGAGTTTCATTGGGTAGGTTCTTCTGTTGAAGACAGTGAAACATCAGGACAAATTTTTAAATCCATTGGAGCAGAAGACACAAATCAGAGACCCACAGATTGAGGAAGACATGTCTTGAAAATCCATGGGCTTCTAAAAATTAAGTACAAAACATATCCAGCAAAATCTAGCTTCAGAAAAAAACTCATTCAGTCTTCAAGCAAGCACAAATTTAATGCAACATTAACACTAGATTGAAGAACCTAGAAGTCATTGCAAATGTTTTGCTTAATCCGTAAGTTTTTTTTTTCTTTTCTTTTCTTTTTTCTTTTCTTTTCTTTTCTTTTCTTTTCTTCTCTTTTCCTTTTCTTTTCTTTTTTCTTTTCATTTTTTTTCTTTTCTTTTCTTTTCTTTTTTCTTCTCTTTTCTTCTCTTTTCTTTCACATCACAACACATCAATAAAGGTTGCTAGGATGAAGTTTGCTAAGCTTAAGTAAGGATGAAAAAACAATGGGTCATTATCAAGGATAGCAGTAATATTCATAGTACAAGCCATAGCAGTAATCAAGTTCTTAAAATTAATAATAAATATACTGCCAAAATAATAAACAAAAATGCGTCAAGGATCTCAGATGAACATAAGTGACATAGCTCTTCAATGAGTCTGGTTTTATGTTCTATGTCATGGTTTTGCTTCTGCTGGGAGCATCTCATTTATTCCTGCTTCATAGTTGAGAAAAAAAGCCAAATATTTAGAAGCATAAAATTGTTAGGTATAGTAATGTTTCAATGTACAACTAAACTAGTGTATCAATTTCATGGCATCCAAGTAGCATAACAACTATATTGATGCCAAATAGCGGAACAACCTGAAACTAAGAGATGTCTCAACTTTTGTTCTTCAACTAAAAAAATTCCCCTAGTTTGCTTTCAGGCTAACACTTTAGTGTAAAAGTTATGTGTTTTCCATGTAAGAGAGGCCCAAAAGAAAAAATTCACGGGTAGTCCTGATTTGAGCTCCGTGATTACTGGTTACAAGGCAAAAGACTTCAAATAACATGTAGGAAAAAATGGCCCAAGGGTAAAAATGTGATAGTGATTGAACAGCAGCTGCATCTCAGCAGTGTGGTACTTCCCTCATGAGTTCACAGAGATTGATATAGTCTCAGTTTTTCCATTGGTAGCTGGTGTTATATTTGAAGATACTGTTAAGTGGGAAATGACAAATTAGGGAACTTTTGCACTTTGATAGAGGGAGTGGTGATGGTCTGTAACAAGCAAACAAGAGAACAACCACTCTGACTCTTGTTTTCCTGAAGTCTGTGAAAGTAGCTTCTGGAGGAGAAAGGATGTCCCAGCATCCATATCATATAATCTATTTGTCACAACCTCACTGCTAACACTCTGTGACTAGTTTTGCAGGTTCTGGCAGAAATAGACTAGAAGTAGCAAAAATGGTGACAAAAAAGAGACAAGTCTGCTCCTGTCCAACTTCTAAACCCTACTGGGCTGCTAACAACTGCAGAGCCCTTCTAAGGCTGCACGTTGTTCAGCCAGAACCACAATCCAGTTCACTGCTGACTGCACCATGTTGCATCTGTCAATTATGTACAGACAGGTTATCTACACCCTGCTGAGTGTATGTACAGCACCTGCAGACACATCCCTCCCCTCAAGACTTCTGCTGCTACTGTGTTTTAACAACACAGTTCACACTTTGGGGTTTTGTGTGTGTGTGTGTGAGAGAGAGAGAGAGAGAGAGAGAGAGAGAGCAAGCAGGGGGATAAGAGCTATAAGGGGGGAGTAACGGGGCACAGAAATGAAATACTAGCAAAGATAAAATATTACCAAGTCTAGGATAATGTGATTTTAAAATATTTCTTCTGTGAAAGAGTAATTAGGCATTACTAGTAAATTAAAAAGGAATTATAATGATACATAGCAGCAGAAGATGTGGTAACTCCTTCATAGGCATTGAGAGTAGCATGCTAATGAGCCATGTCTACAGCATGGTATAAGCATGCTGAATCTGAGTGATCATATGCATGATCATCTTGCAGAGAATTTATCACTGTTGCCTCACTAAGTTCCCTCATAGAACAGCAAAGATCAGAACAAAGACTTGGAAAGAAAAGAAAAATCTATTCTGTTTATGCAACTGGTAAGTATGGCACTGCTTGACTTGAAAGAGTTGGCATTAATGCGTGAGCTGGAAAGAACATTTTGTATTCCGATTGAGCAGGCTGAAGTTAATAACTGTGTGGGCCATTGTTTCACATTTAAGAACATTTTCCAGTGCATGTGTTTTGCAATGCTGCACAGCGCCAGGGACTGACAGAATGGCAGTGATAGAACCAAAGCAACATGGATGGCAATGTTTCAGAAGAAGAGAGAATTTGGAAAAATCTTCTGGTAATCCAGAAACCTTATCATAGCACAAGCTCAAAGAAAGAGAATTAGAGACAGATACTGTTCCTTCCCTCCTGTAGCACTGGGTCAGGCCGGCTAGGCCGAGGAGCCCAAAGGAGAGCCAAATAAAAGACCACACAGAGACAGCAAACGGAGAGGGCAAAAAGAGAGAGAGGGCAGAACCCTCTGCCTTTATTTATATGTTTTTACAAATCACCGTGGATTGGAGGTAGAAATGACCACCTCTCAATTCCATTGGTCAAAGCATCAATCTATCATGTTTCTCCACCCAGTATACTGGAATTATAAACACACATACAGTTAAGAAAAACATAGATAGTTGTTAAGAAACCATGGCCATGTTTACAGAAGAAGTGTGAGAAAGTATTTACAGCACAGAGAAACACTGAGAAACTGCAAAACTCAGGACAACATCCTCCAGTGCTGAAAACCCAAAAGGACTCGTGAGGTCTTCCCTGTTGCCTGTATGTGATTTCCCCTTCTGCTTCCACTGCCCTCCACATCTATTGTGTGCTGATTACCCCACAGAAGTCAGTTTTCAAGTGCATGGCATTTCACAAGAGCTTTTAAAGACAGGTGTGCTCACCAACAATGCAGATTTATCCTGAACATAACTGAGTCCTGACTTCATTTCTTTACAACAAACCTCAGTTTCTGCACAGACTCCCACAGAAAAAGAGCTTGCTTGTGTAATGCAGTAAAGCAGCTTTGTGCTGAGGGTCGCTCTTCTTTGGGCAGTTACTGATGGTAAGCAAAACTTGTCTTTTTGATAAAGAAAAACTGCATCTGCAAGAAGTACTTGTGCAGGCACTTGTTCTGCTTTTACTTGGAAAGCTGCATCTGCATGCTAGATGTTTGGAATGATGAAGTTTTCTTAGCCAAACATAAACTTCAAGATTAACAAAAGGAAGTCTATCCAAACATGAAATAAAACAGATACATCAATAACATTTATCCCAAATTCCACAAATTCTATAAGATTAAAGATGAGTTTGTGTCAGAGCATATTTTGATTGTCATCTAAAATGATACCTAATATATTTGGAAAATTTAGCTATTGATTTATACAAAGAATGTTTAAGTGCTAATGTCTTAATTAGTATTTTAACTGGAAATACATACTTGCAATAAAAGAACTATTATGGAATTATGTACTAGTCAACAGATAGATTTATATATGCAAATAGAAACTAGAGTTGTCTAGATTAAGTCCTAAAGTCTATTTATAAAACACAGAAAGTAGCACACCTACTAGTGAACATTTATGTTCAATAGAAGATACTTTGAACAGTGCAATTAGCTGATTAACATTTATGTTTAGAACTGAAATACAAGAGGTGATTGACATGGAAGTCAAGAATTATACAATTCAGAAAGTCATTTATCACAAAAATAGCAACAGGGAGACAGATTCTAGAATCTGCATAGAAGGCAGCCAGAAAGAAAAGGCTATTTTTTTAATGATGAAGAAAAGCATCAAATTAAACCTGCTAAATTCAAAGGGTTTGTTTTTGCTGTTGATTTTATTTTATTGTTTTTAATATTGTTTTTCAGAGTACCACACACAAAATAACCACAAATGCACCTCCTTGTCTATTCACAAATAGAGTTTTGAAACAGTAACATTTTGAAAAGTATATTTGTAAGGCTTAAAGCATTTCGGAATCTTAAGTTCATTCTTATAACCATGCAGAAGACAGGTGAGTCACTTGACATAATGGGGACAGATAGGATCTTTTAGGGACCCTGAGCAGAATGATGATAGCATTAAGTCATACAATTAAAGCTTTATTTTTTAAACAGAATTTTATTATTAACATAGCAGAAAATATTTTGATCAGAGCAGCACAGAATTTTTATAAGTGGAATCAGCACCATTTCATTAGTAACGTAGCACAGAATTTACAGCACAGCTTAGCTGGTGGTTCCTAATCACCTGGACCCTCTGCAGATCAGATCAGCTCTCAATACTTTGCTTGCCATTATGAATATAACAATAACAATCTGGATTTGAGAACAGGTAAAAGGGCACAAGTTGCTCATTCATGTGTCAGGCTGCCATTTTGTTTTACGCTCTGGTTGAGAGGAAACGCCTTTCCAAATCATCTGTTGCCACCTGTGTGTAGGATAGGATAACCTTCTTGTGGGTATCCTCAAACATTTCAGAACCCAAGCTGCTGGAGGATGGACCTGGAAGAGCTTTGTTAGGGATTTGTCTCTTAGAGTGTTCAGTGTAAACAAGACTAATCAAGTTTAAAAAAAGAGACTGAAATATATATTAACTGGAAAACAGACTTACCATAACCAGGCAATATTACTAAGCGAGAAAAAAATTACCACTACAAAAAATAACAAAATGCAATACTAATAATAGTGACAATAATGATACTCATGAGTTGCTCCAGTGCTTTGCTCTTTTGAAGTTAGGTAATTTGCCTAATTAAAATCCAATTAAAATAGAAGAAGAGCAGCAGCACTCCCTTCTTCTGTCCTGCTAGCATCACTCTAATTAAGTATGGCCAAGACTTGTGGCTTGTGTGAAGTTTGTAGCTATCTGTATGTATTAGGCATGTGCAAGCAAACTACCAGATTGGATCCCTCTCAGGGGATTTACATGGAGGAACATCCAGCTTGGGAGTGGTAAGTAGCAAAAGATGGGAACCCAGATGCTCTGGCTTTTAAAGACAGCAGATGAGCCTTTGCAAAAGTACAGTTTTATGTAGTCACAGACAACTTTTGATAAGAGCTTAGTCACCAAACATGTTAGGCAATGATGTGGAGTTTTTCTCTCGGGCTTTAAAAATCTCAAATTGAATGTATGTAAGTAACGCTTTTCGGGGACTGTAAAATTGCCCAGGGTTCTGTGGGACAATTTATCCAGCGCCCTTGGTCAGATGCACGGCTGCAGAAGAGCAGTATTTCTTTGTCTATCTATTTACCTAGGTATTGCCTCCACAGTGGAGGGCAGAGCAGTCGTTGGTAATAAAGCACGTAAAAGTAAAGAAGCGAGAATGGACTCCCTGATAGCAGCACCCAGATTTTATTCTCTCTTCGGGGAATGCGAGTTATCAGAAAGACATGGAGGGGCTGGTTACACGGGGTTTTAAGGGGAAAGGAAAAGGGTGGTTAGAGGAGAAGGGTCCAGGGGTCTCAACAAATCACAGATTGATGAGGGATGACAGTTCTCCAATGAGTACTGGGCAAAGGCAGAACATATTTGCATTAACCAATTAATATAACAGAAAGGTAGAAGTTTCTAGTAATTGTTGAATAGTAATACAATGTGATGAATATTAAAATAACAGAGGTGGAACGGAATCTTTGACTGACAGGGTTAAAATGTTGCAGCTAGGGGAATTCCTCAAGCTCACTGCCACATGTAAGCATTAGACGTTATATGACTGAACTAGGTTTTAAGAAAGTAATTTCTACTCTGTTAGGAAAAAAACACTTTTTGATAACAAGACAAGTTTTTGTAGTCTTTTTCCCACTTCAAAGGTTATCTATGAAGTCTGTGGAGTGGACAGTACTTTTCTATGATTTTTAGACATTGCTCACTTACAGAGTTGGGTAACTTAAACAGTTTGAAAGTACCTGAATTTTGTGTGATTGCAGGTTTGCCTAAATAGAGGTCCCCAGCACCTTTGAACTACCAGCAACTGTCTCCCTCAGGATGCTTGACGTGTAGCATCCTGAGGGAGACAGATCCTGGTAGCATAAGACAGAGCATAAGCCGCATAAAGAAACCTAGGCAGGGTACATCTTCTGTTCAAGTAATCATTCCACTTCTCTTTCCTTTATCAGTAAATTCTTTCTGTCAGCATGAATGAATGCACTCAGGCATGGGAGAAATATGTTTTTATTGTATTCATTATTAATATACAAGATTGTGGCATGGTATGACTTTTGAGAGACATGAAATAAATACAAATGAAGATGACTCCTTAAGGTGAAAAGACATTTGCAGATGCTGAATCCTAGTCACTATCAGCTTTCAGTATTGAAATTTTTAGTCCGTGACTAAGGATCTAAAACCTTTCTGGGCAGAGGAAATATTGGAATTCCTATATAATAAAATTCAAATTTTACCTGGCATAAATACAGCCTAATTTTACAGGGGTCTCTGTGTATGTCCAGATGCACAGTTAATAACAAGGTCCAGTTGCCTCTTCCACTTTCTGCTGCTCTTGGCAGCATTGACATGGACTAAAATGTAAACCTGGGGAAAGAGACTTAGTCTCAACTCCTACAGCACAAATTCTTTGTAGCAACCCAAGTAATATACATAATAAGGTAAAAGAAGGCTGTGACACATGCAATTACAGCAGATGAGACCAGGGACTTTAGCAGAGGATCAGAGTGCCCCAGGGTATTGAGTACAAAGAAGTCTGTCTATTAAACGGTTCATGCGTTGTTACGAAAAAGTATAATTGTCCAGACATTTTAATTGGACTGTGCTATACTAAAACCTTGATTTTCTTTGGAGAAGCATGTGATTTTCTTTCAGGCAGTGAGTGCTGAGATTGTGTGCTGGAGAAATGCTATGGAATATATTTTGTGGGTTAGGAAGGGGGGAGCAGCTCTTTTCCTGTTTGCACATATTTCTGTCATCATTTAATTATTTTCTTGGAAATCGATAACTCATAACTGACAGCAGCAGGAAAGCAGCTGTTTGCTGCCTTTTTCCCTCTTTATCCTTCCTGTAGAGTTGCTGAAAATTTGCTTGTCAACGCTGGTGGTGAAATGCATTGTTCACAAACAAAGGAGAAAGAAAAATATATCTTAAAGCAAAAACCAGAACAAGAAAACAAAACAAAACAAAAAGTTGCTGCAGCATAGGGTTTCCCAGTGTAGTTGAACTCACAGTCTCAGTACACCTTACATGGAATTTCACTAGAAAAAAACTCTGCAGTCACTTCTCTATGGGTTCATAAGATAATTGTGGTTACTGTAGCAAAAAATAAATGGAGGAAAGAGATAAATTTAACATAAAGAAAATGTGCCTAGGAAAGATTGTAACATAATCTGTTTCTCAGAGGAATTGGAGAAATCCTATTTGTTACAGAAGTCTAAAACTGAAGTAGATGAATATGAGAAGAACCTTCAGGCCGAAGGCTCTGCCCAATCATATCTTACAGTATTTCCAGGACTGAATAGAATGAAACAGAACCTGAGGTGTACTTGAGGAATATGCAGAAAAGCAAACTGATGACTTTTACTTCCAAATCATGGTCAAAGGTTAATTTAGGGCTCACACATAGGATATACATGTTTTAACAGTCCAGTATTTGAATATCCCACTGATTTAATAGACTTCTTAAAATATGTTAAGTCTGCATGGAAGTTCTATGTGACTTTGGGGCTTGTATTATCATGTTTAGAGCTGATCCTAAAAAGAGATTAGAATAGCATAAGAATTATATCCTGAAGAATTTTAAGACTCTCTGTTTCAATCCCAGAAGACCAAAGGTACCAGACTTAAGCAAATACCACAAATATTTCCATAATATCTGAGTCACTTCAGAGAAAAATATAAATGGTTTGAAGTTTTCTTGCAACGCGTATCCAATACCTATTTACATGACAAAGTGCTGGGTTTAACCCGAGCCGGCAGCCAAGCCCCACACACTGCTCACTCACTGCCCCACCAGCAGGACTGGGAACAGAATGGGAAGGGTAAAAGGTGAGAACTCATAGCTTGAGATAAAGACAGCTGGATACGGAAAGCAAAAGCTGTGCATGCAAGCAAAGGAATCAATTCACTGCTTCCCATGAGCAGGCAGGTGTTCAGCCATCTCCAGGAGAGCAAAGCCCCATCACACACAGCGGTGGCTTGGGAAGACAAACCCCATCACTCCAAATGTCCACCGCCATTCCTACTTCTTCCCCCTGCTTTAAATACTGAGCATGATGTCCTGATCACAGAGCCCTGTGCTAGCCTCTGGAAAGAAAATAACTCTATCTCTGATAACAGTGATCAGATTTCCACTAGATCAGTAGAACTATAGATTAATTACATTTTAGTTTAATATTTCTGGAATTTGAAAGTATTTCTATTATAAAAAAAAATATGCAACTTTGGTCTAACATTTTCCTATTAGTCTAAGTGGGATCTAGAAGCTATACGTATTCCCTCAAGCTTGTATGCACTTGAAGCTCTCTGAAGCAAATCTGAGTGATAAAAAAACATTAAAGCATTTGTTATCCTCATCAGAAGGCTGGAATTTCAGGGGATACAAAAAGATCACAGATCCTCTCTGTCATTCTAAAAAAAAAAAAAAAAAAGGCAGTGAATGGCCCCAAAATGTGCAGAACTGTTACTTGGAGACAGAAAAATGTACTAGGCAGGTCAAAGCACATGGAACATTTTTAGACTAACTGCTTTGAAGTATTACAGTAAGAGGGAGAGAGGTGGCAAACAGTGGGGTGTGTATTTCTGTGAGTAATATCTGTAAATGGTATCTAATTCTAATTCAGAGTAGGAAAACAGGTAGGGGGCTAAAGCTGGTGGGAGTTTGGGAAGTGTTTTGTTCAGAGTGTTTTCCAGCTGTTATTTTCTGGTTGAGCGTCAGAGAACACCTGGAAGGGATTTCTGCACTTCTGTTCTTATGTTTTCAATTTAAACTTGCCATTTGCTGAACATTTGTTACACTACTCTACAGCAAATAGGTGTTTCAAATAGCTTTACTTATTTAATTATTTGTTTTGCTGTTTATCCCTGTGCTTTGATGATAGTCACCCTCATTTGCCCCCCGACAAGTTCAAATGATTTCAACTATCTCAGGATCTGCAGTGTTTTACAAGTGCACAGCAGTCTTAGATCACTTTTTACTCAGCAGAAGTGTCTCTCTTCCATCCTACTGAGTTTAATTAATACAGAATGAAAAAGCTTTCAATTGAACAGCAATCTAAGAACCTAAAGGATTAATAGAAAAGTCTTTTAGAAACAGATAAAAAATTTGAAGGATTTATGAAAGTCAGTTGTATGCTGCAAGGGCACAGCTACACATTACAGTAATACGTATTTAGCTTTTCCTAAAGAAAGAGAAGGGAGAGCAAAGAGCCCATATGAAACCATTCTTGTGTTTGCTGATTACATATCTGTAAAAAACTAAAGCAATATTAGCTGTGTGAAAGCATTCAATAGTGGTCTTTTATTCTCAATGGGCTGGAAGTAGACCTGTTATTTTCTTTCTTTCATGGTCTGGATTTTTATGAAATCTTTCAAGCTGTTTTCTCAGTGCAATAGCCTCTAAACTGCGTCTTCATATGGTCTGAACTCTAACACTGTTTTCACATATCAGGCTTTAGGCACAGTTACACTTAAATCTCATTGCTCAAGAGTCACACAAGAGTGTCTAACATGGATAAACTTGAAATATATATTTCCCCAGCTGGGAATCTGAACTGTGTCATACATAGTAATGTACCAAACCAAGAAAAACTGAACAGAAGATTATCACAGAGAAGTTCTCTTGTTTAGCAAGCTGAAACAAGTTTACCACAAGTGTCCTGATCTGAGCAATCAATAGAAAAAGTAAATAACTACAGAAAATAAAAATGTAGCCATCTATAGACTGATTTTTCAGAATGGTTAAATATGGCAATGACATTTTGAGTAAAATAAAGGGGCAATATCAGAGGTAACAACATTAGAAAAAATATTCACTATTGTTGCCAAAATTGCTTAAAGTTTTAAGCTTTTTAAAAGTAAAGAAACCCATATTAACCAAGCTTCGAGGAATTAAAACAACAAATATGTATTAAGGCATTATGTTGCAATCCTATTAGGGCATATGTTTTAATTGATGTTATTTCTTATTATTGCTATTACAGCAGTTCCTGGGAAATCGGTCAAAAGTGAGGTGACACTGTGTCAGGCATTGCTCAAATGTATAGAATGACATGTCCTTGCCCTGAGACCTTTCACAATCTAATTTAAGTCAAGACCCAACAAATGGATGCAATCACTAAAAAAAGAAGAAGAAAGCAACAATAGGAATGCTACTGAACAACCATCATACAATATTTGGATTAGCTTTTTTCCTGTAGGCAAGGTTATGTTTTTGTAGGACATTAATTTATGTGGTTTTATGATGATATTCAATTATGTGTGATTAGCCTGTGCTGACTGTAGCATGCATTTCCTTTGTGCTATCTTCTGGTTTTATTTTACCTGTGATGACCTTTGAGAAGCTGCCACCCAGCAGTAAAAAGAGTTGTAACTGATTTCATAAATCTAAGATATTTTTAAGGAGAAAAGGGTTTACCCAGGAAAATTGGAGCATTGTTTTACTTACACAGCAGAGATTCATAAGAAATACTAAGACTGGAGAAGGAAGAAAGAAGGAAGTCTGAATGGAAATTGTGAATAAGCATGGGAAGGAAAGCAAAACTATTTAAAAGAATGCCCATAAAATAAGGGACACTGTTCCCAGGACACTGTTTTTGTCAGGAAAACTGAGGAAAAGGTTCTTGATGTCAAAACAAAAAAGCTGCTGTCTGAAAAGCAGACAACTCATCAGCAAAGGAGCCAGCACGCTGGCTCTAGCAGGGTGGCAGCAAGGCTGCGGTGCACAACGTACACCACTCCTTCCCTTTTGCGTGCCAAGAGAAGGAGACGGGAAACATGTGTTGCACACATATGCCAAAATAGGAGGAACAGACAGTGGACAGTGATGTGCCTTAAGATTTGTGGTGGCTGAAATAAACAAGATCTGAAGCAGAGATCTACCCCAAAACAGCTGATAGCTCCTGAAGGAGAAGAAAGGTCTGTCTGTCCAAAATATGTCATTGTCAGTCGAGAGGAGCTCTGGAGATGCAAAGGACTTGGCAGCTGGTGCTTGTCTTCTGTATTGTGTGCAAGTGACCTTGGTCGGGCCATATGGACACGCACAGGCTGCTTCTCACCAGTATGTGAGCAAGAGAGTGTGAAAACGTAAAATTGATTTGTTTTGAAACCTTGAAAATAAATGTATTTTTCCAATCCATAAGACCTTGCACTGAGCTTTATTATGCTAATACCACTGCGAAGCAGATGTCAATACAGTAACTAAAATCAAGATACTTGATATGTGCTCTGGCAGCTGAAAATTGTATATTAATAGAAACATATTTTTATAGCAGACCTCAAAGAAAAGGCTGGTTACCAAGTGGATTTCGAAGGGAACCTCTCTAGTGAAGACAGCATAGAAAATTTTAATATCAAACTTTCCACACCTTGGTAAGTTTGGAAACTGCCCTGGGTACTACTGAACAAGTCTATTGCATTATTGCCAGTAATTTGTTATGGGAAAACATACTTTTATATCTACTGTGAATTGCATATGCTTAAGAAATTTTATAGCACATGGACTACGACAAAGAGTTTGTTTAAAAGAGGTTGAAAAGTACAATACAATGTTAGGTGGTCTCTAATGGGAAAAACTAATAGAAAATAGTCAGCTACTGCCAATGCTGTTAGACTTATTAAACCTGCAGAACTTCTGCACTTTCCCTTGAGCTTGTGGACTTGTAGCCCAGTGTATGAACTATTTCTATGCCTCATAACATGCCACTGCATTTGTGTTAGCTTTACATTGTCTCAGGGATGTCATGCTTGCTTGGCCTGATCATGTACTGGCTGGTTTGGAGCTTTCTTTTAGCTTTTTTGTCTGTGAATACCGGTTGTTTATTTTTTATAAATACCAGGTGGCTATGGCTAATTTGATTTACATTTGCTTATCTTTGTAAAGTATCCATTTTCTCTGTAGAATGTAGTAACAAGAAGTTATATCCCTGTCTTAGCTATGAGGGAATTTGGCTTTGTGCAGAGGGGCACAGGCCTGGTGTTACAGTAGAGACCTTGAAAATGGGGACACAAGGTGCAATGTAGAAGAGAAGAGACATGAGATGATAAGACAAAGGACAGGAGATGACAGTGAAGGCCCAGGGCTTTAAACATCTCATCTCTAGTACAGAAATGCAAATTTTAGGGCAGAAAAAGGGGCAGGTAACCAGAGGCGGAAATTTAAACTACTGTCATTCCAACAATTTCCTACATGTAATAAAGCTATTTTGTGTCCTGAGTTTTGCAGTTCTTCAATGTTTCTCTTTGCTGTAGTACTTTCTCACGCATGCTGTTGTAAACATGGCCATGTTTTTGCTAACTGTCCTTGTTGTTTTCATTCCATTCTCCTAGGTGGAGACATGTGATAGATTTTTCCTTTGACCAGTGTGATTGAGAGGTGGTAATTTCTACCTCCAATCCACGGTGATTTCTAAGAACATATAAATAAAAGTCAGAAGGCTCTGCTCTCTCTCGGCTCTCTTGACTCTCTCTTGGCTCTCTTGGCTCTCTCCTTGCTCCTCGACCTGGTCGACTGCATGTGTTTTCTTTGTGTCCAAACAGTGCGACACTATTTCTTGTATTTTCTTTCCCTGTAATATAATAAAAATACTAGTAATACTAATGGTAATAATTATAATTACATCTACTTTTCATCCCAGTGGTAAGATTTTAATAACAATATCAATAACTTCTTGGCTTTATATGAATTTACTTTTAGCCAATAATAAGACATTCTGCATCACAATATCTTCAGGAAAAAAATAAGTTTACTTTGAATTTTTCCCATTTAATGCAGCATAAGGGCTTACATCAATTAAAACACCATCCCCCTAAAACCTAGGACATAAAAAAAATGTTCAATCTATAGCTCCCACTTCTTTGTAAATGAAATTTATCAATTTAAGCTCTATTCTGGATTGTAGAATTTAATTTCTTGGCTATGTACATACAAAAACCCCTAAAGATATTGACCAAGTTAAGTCCAAAATAATTCCTTTAAGCTATCTCCTTCATTGGAACAACACTAGATTTGGATCGACACAGCAAAGATCAGAGTTTGTCTCAATAACTTATCGTTTCCAGTTGAATAATGGTCTAAGTGACAGCAAAGGGCCCAAGTTACATAGAATATATTTCAGAACTACTGGTATGGATTAGTAAGGATGGAACTGTGACTGGAGAGCTTAGTACTTCCTTGGTACAGCACAGAACTGTTTGCCAGTTCTCAGCCGGCATCCTCTGAATACAGGAACTGAAAGAGCATATCTTAAATTAAGTCCTGTGCAAGTGTTATTAATTCTCCTGTATAATGTTGAAACAAATACTTTATTCTAGCTCAACTGTATGTCTAGATTTTGCCAGCCTGCTGACCTATAGAGCTTTGGAACAGCAAGAAGATTTCTGCAAATCATAGGGCTCTACATTTTCTTTCATTAAAAAGAACATCTTTCAATGTATGTACATTGGCAGATCTTGAGTCTCCAGCTCCAGACAATGCTTACAACCACAAAAAATGAAATATAGCCAAAAGGAAAAGATTTATTTTAATTCAAATAAAACATGAGTTTATAAAAATTAACTGTTGTCTATTTAAGTGACATCCAATATGATATTAAAAATATAATAATGACAGTTTTATTTCAGTCTGTCTACTGGCAGTGCCAGTTTCTGATAGCAAGAGCTGTGTCTATCTCTAGTCACTCAACACAGCCAAAGTGTCTACTCTGGTCTTTGGACAGCAGCTTTTATTGGCAGAATGGTAGAATGGTTCTGGTGCTCTCTCTCTCTTTTTTTTTTTTTTTTGGTTTTTTGTTTTTTTTTTTTGTTTTAATGAGTGCTAAGTAAGATGAACAAGAGACAAGGGCAAATAAATTATATTATGTGCAAAATATTCTTCACTATTCCTCAGAGAATGTACACCAGGCAGCTTCAGGAGCTGTCTTTTACATTTCATAGAAAGGACTTTTTTCTTGTTGACACCTTGATTTGGTTTGGGGTTTTTTTTCATCCTACTGGGTTTTGGTGAAGCAGCAATTGCAGACAGCCTCCGGCCTTCCAGAGCCTTTGAAAATAAACCCACATCTTTAATGATTTCTGCAAGTGACACATCCTTCCTATGGTCCTTCACAGACTTAAGGTTTGTGTTTTGGATTATTTTGTCAAAAAGAAGTTTATTTAAAATGTTTCAATGTTAAATCTCAATAGCGTCTTATCTGAATGAGATAGCTGTTAGCAGTCACATAGGTACCACCTCTACCTCTGAAAAATCATATTTCAGACATACGTGCCTATGTTAATATAAGTTATTTAAATCTTTAAAGCAATCTTTTTTACCCAATCTGGTTGCCTATGATGTTGCTCAACTATAAATTAACTCCTTTCACACCTGTGCTTGTCACCAATTCCTTGAAAACCTACATTGAAACCATTTTTTTAGATCCGGTATTTGCTAATGAAACCTTAAATTTATTAAGTTTTTATTCAAGTCTAATATATTAACATGAAAATCATCAAAAAAGTTGTCAAAAATGCCAGATGCACTATATGAACATGCTAGGGAATTTGGTAAAAATGTATTAAGCATGAATAAGTAATAAGGACACACAATTTCATCCTTTTTATTCACACTGGGAAAATAATTCCAGAAATAAGAAAAAAGGTAAATAAGGGGATTTATATACGTCCCTTTATCAAAACCACCACCACCACCACCACCAAGGAAAATAAGTAAAATATAAAATATTTTATATACTTCATGTGGATGTCCTACTTTCATTGCTAATTTTACACCATCACATAATGACATGCACTGAAGAAAAAACACAGTGCAAAACAAAACTCTAAGAGCACCATGCTGCATTTTCCGTCGGAGAAACCTTCAAAGAAATGTTTTAACTACAGAAGAGCTGTCTCTGAGTGTTACTCTTTTTTCCAGCTACACACAGAATGTTTCATTCCAGACATCTGAAAAGAATTCTAGCAGAAACAAATCTATAACATATTTTCCATTCCTACTTTCAAAGGCTTCTCATCTACCTACCAAGCCCCCTGCTCTTCCCATACCTGGAAAGGAAATAATTCCACATATCCTCAAACCCATAAACAATTTTGTCAGATGGTATATATTTTTTTAAAAGAGCTGTGGGAAATAATGAAATGTGAAGACAAGGGAGTGAACAACTGAGAAGAAAAAAGTAAAAATTAACCAGAAACCGCATAATGTCACAGATTCATACGAACTAAAGTTTTTATCCTCCTTAGTAAATGACAACAGGAGGTACTTAGAATTAAACTCTTCTCTGAAGACTTCCACAATAGAATATATTTCCTCAGGTGGAGTCCATGTGCAGCTTGGTGGCCACTAGATGTGTCCCAGACACAGAGCCCGGAGCACTGACAGCCTGGTGGCTTCCTCCCAGCTCACAGCAGCACTCATCTCTGCACACTGCCTACTACCATACATACCCTGGGAGGGGAGAGCCTGTGACCCTTCTTGTGGATATCTCCAGTGAAGGCAAGGGTCATATGTCTTACTGGGGCCAAATGCTTTCTTGAGAGAATGAGAAGTAGCAAGTTTGAATGGGTCAATGAAGCTCAGAGCCACTGTGAGGACTCCAAAACATCATCTCTCAGCCAGCTGTTAAGTGACGATTTCATGAAAATATTTTAGGGAGACCAGTCTGAGTTTTTTTCTCTCCTACAATACCTGTAAGATTACTGGAGAGAACTGGAAGAGAAAGAGAAGATTCAGAAACTGAGAGGAGACTGGGATTTCAGTCCATCAGGGTAAGAAGGCTGCATCTGGGCTGCATAGAGAAAAGAGGAAACAGGCTATATGTCATTAAAAAGCAGGAACTAGGGGTCTGCAGGTCCTCCAGTTTTCCTTCTTGTGAAATTAGTGTTGATACATTTAGTCACAGAAAACTGGGTGAATGAAACCCCTCACCTGTACTGAGGCCCTAACCTGAGCTGCAAGCCAGCAGTTCAGTGCACTGCCCACAGCTACATCTAGTTCAGGGCTTTGTTGTACCCTGTCTTCCTGAGCCAATTAGACTTGACATTTTGCACACTCCCTAATTAAAATGCAAATGAAGGGATGAATTATGTACAAAAACAGATTATGCAAGTTAATTAAGAGGAAAACATACCTAGACCCCAAGTTCACTTTTAAGTGGATTTTAAACGTAACCTGCTGACAGAGCTGAATGCAGAGTCAGAACACAATATGGTGCTTCAATGGAAAGCTGCTTTGTCTATCACAAATGTTGTGAGGTCCCCAGAGGATGGCTCCTATAATTGCTCCTCTGCATTTGAGATAAATCAGTGAAGATATATGTTTTATTCCTGCCTTTAAAATTATGCCTCATTCTTCTAACACACATTTCTCAGACTAGCTGTTCAGCAATAAAACATTTATAGCAATTGCACTGCATGTACCTTAAGTGTACCCATCCTATCTGCAGTTTTCAATGCTAGCAATCAGAGCTGAGTTAGTGGACACTTGAGAGGTTGGCCTGCTCCTCTGAGCACTTTCCTGATCTCTTCCACAACAGAAAATGAGACAAAAAACAGCCAAAAAGAAAGCAGGTACAATAGAATGAACTTGGTGTATTTATACAGTGATGGGAAAGGAACAGATCATGAGAAAGCATTTGTGTTCAGAACTTGGAGAGGAATCAGACAAAACCAAAATTAATGTTTAATAGAGCTTTGTCTGCCCTTTTCCAAGGTAGTATTTCCCTGTCTTTAAAGCAATCCATTTATAAGCACTGTGCTATGTTTAATTTTTAAATGTACATTTGAAATCATAATTATTCATTATGTGCTTTTAGTAAGCAAGTGCAATTAGACCTTTTAAAAATTACTTGCAACAAAACTAGCCCTCCAGAATTCATACAAATGCACCTCCACTTTCCATTTTCTGGGTCTAAGAGGAAGGCAAATTTAAAAAGGATTAGTCAAGGTAGGAAAAAGAGTGCAGCCTGCAGGGAACTTTGAGAAAGTGGTTCAGGATTGCAGGAGGAAAGATCTGAGAAAATGTTCCAGTGCTCCAGCCTTTCTGAATATCAGCTTTAATTGTAGAAACTCACATTCATAGGCTGTGTGTCATCTGAAGAGTCATTTCACAGGCTTTTATAGAAAGATAAGATGATTGTTAAAATACCTGATTTAGAGCTTGATTCCTAGCTTTACTGCAGATTTCCCTTATAAGCTGGACAACCAATTCCAACCTTGATTTTTAGAGCCAGTTAACACACAGCTGTATTAATGCACAGACAGGTGCTTTTGAAACACAAAGGCACCATCTGCATTTTAGGTTGCTAAATGCTTGAAAATCTGGCTCACTATTTAACTGAGCTGCAGAGCCATCTGTAAAATAGGAAATAATCAGGTTCCTTTTTTCCTAGATTTTGTCCATTTAGATATGTTCTTTCATTAGACCTGCCTTCTCTCTATATATACATATGTGTGTGCATGTGTATATATATGTGTGTG
>VYZT01015972.1:48454-59861 GCA_013400735.1 Pomatostomus ruficeps
GCTGCTTGGAAACATAATGTAAGTTATTTAAATTCTATATGTGACTTGCTAAAAATTCCAGAGATGAGGGAAACTGGTATATTGTCTTTCATATTTCTTCATAATCAATCTGAAAATAGAAACATTGAATTCTGAGATACATGACAGAAGAATGACCTATTCCACTCATGCAGATTTCTGCTTTCAGATTTTAATATGTTGGTTAAAGCAAGAAATATTCACCAGTGTTCTAAATGATGGAATATAACAGTTATAAATGACTGGAGTGCAGTATCATGAATGTACACATTTCAGGGGGTTCAAATAGCAGAATTTCACATAGGCAAACAGAAGTATATACCTGCTTATTTAGCAGATAATGATGTTATCTTTAAATTTTTATACTTACTGGCTCTTCCTGAAGTTAAGAACAATTTATATTCACAATAATATTTAAGGGAATAATATGCAACTTGTTGCTGTTGGTTCTTCAAGCAAAAGTGGCCTACACTAACACTCCCATTCCCATCTGAATTAAAAGAATAATTTATTTTTTTTGTTAGAGTGGAAGGTAGGGAAGTCTAATTTGTAGTGAACATCAGATAACACAGAAGGACACCAATATCAGTGGACTAAGTTAGATCGGTAAAAAAAGGTTCTGAGCACAAAAGCACAAAATTGATTTGATTAAGTCTATGCATATGGAGACCATCAGAGATATGCTGGCAAAGACAGATAACATTTCAGCTTGAAATAGATCAGTGGATTAAAGTTAGTTCTGATATAATCTTGTGCCTCAGGTAAGAAAGAGAAAAAGGTGAATGTCTAACTGCAGGAGCACTTGTCAGTGTTAATGCTGAAGGATAATACCAGTAATGGAGTATTTCAGAGCACAGTGGTCAATGGAGAAGTATTTTCAAACTTCTATATAAGAAGTTAATCCTTAGCTAATCCAGAAGCTGTCTTTCTAAAAAGTTAATTACGAAACTATCTTAAATTGTAATGTAAATTCACATAATGCACACTGATGTAATATCTTAATAATAACTAGAGACATATTTCTAGCATGAATATAGAAATGGTGTGTGGAGGTTTCTTACTGAGTAACACAGGATTATCAATTTCTTTTCCTTCCCATTTTATGTACTATAAAAGATTTTCCTCTAGGTGGCTAAAGTCCACACCTTTGTAAAGTTCTTTATAAAGACTATAGAGTCCCTGAACTTTCATATTCAAAAAAAAAAATGTTTCAAAATCCTTGTTAAACTTGTTTGCCTAAAGCTACCTGCAGCCTTTATTAAATTTATTCCTTGGTACAGAACAGACAAAAAATAGAATGCATACCTTGCCTTGCTTTTCTGATTTTTCTTTTTCTTTTCGGAATGCTTAAGCAAAGCTAAAATAGCATTAAGTAGGGAAATTCTTTTAGAGATTACCTTTCTAATCTCAAGGACTTAGAAGTTTGTTAGACAGGAATCAAGCAGTTTAAATTTAATATATTGGTCTGAAAAATAATTGTTCATAAAGGAGCATTGTTTATCTTTGGATCTTTTTTTTTTTTCTTTTCAGATTATATAGAAGGAAGCAGTCATGATAAACTTTCATTTTCCTTAAAACTTTTTGTGGTAAAATCACCAGCAGTTCTTGAGTAGGATAGAAAATTCCTATACTTGGCTTTTGAGACTTTGGTGTAGACGTCTGAAAGGCAGGGAGACAGGGTCTCCTGACTCTTCAGAACAGTGGGTGCTTCCCTAGCACAAAATATATTTCCAGTCTTCTGAAACAGAGGTCTCAACTGGGGCAGTGCACAGGCAAGTCAGAGTTCATTATCACCCACATTTGGGAGTGGGAATGGAGGGTTGCTTTCTCAGCTCCTTTCCAACCTAAATGATTACAATTCTGTGTCTATGATTCAGACACTGTCACTTAACAAAAATAGCTATGCCTGCCAGCAAATTTCAGACCCATATTTAGAGACAGTATCTTATTTAGATGCCGAATTTCTACAAATAATTTTGCCTACTATTTTATGAGTTGTAAGACGCTATACGGGGAGTAAATGATAAGAAAAGCTCAAATGACAGATCCACTACTACACGTGTATCTCACCCAAAGCTCAAATCCATAATCCAATGCAGCTAATTTAGGTACTGCAATTATGTATTTAGTGGCTTTCTAGAAGGTGCTGAGTTATCTCTCACTCCTTCAAGAGTATAAGGAAACATCTTCAGATGTAAAGATCCCAAGAAGATGAAGGAGTCCATTAACTTAGGTCTTTTATGTCCACTTTCTCCGAACAGTTTCACAGTTAAAGAACTTTTCTAGGAAGCTGGGGCCTGGATTTTAAGTTTTGTTCTTTCTGAGGAAAAGTCAGCCTACTTTTTGCAACTCGTATTTTGCAGTAATCTGCTCTGTGCATCATAATGGTACATCTTGAGTGAAAACAATCTTGAAACAATAATTATTCTTTTTCTTTCTTCTCAAACTAGGAACAGGCAAAATTAAACCCGGTTCTAATTCACTTATGTCCTAGGCATAATTTAAAAATCAGGTAAGAAATATGGTATAAGCACTGGAAAAAGCAGACAAAAAGGGGAGTAAGGGAGGGAGGGTGTCAGCTTCAGTTGGATTGGTAAAGAATGAATGAAAACAATTTTTAAAAGCTAATTTTGATAAAACTGGGAAATTATTACAAATAGTATATCAAAGTCCAAATGTTTAAACATACAAAGGCTGTAAAAAATGAATCAGGATCAGAAAAAAATTTTAGCATGGTTCTGAATAATTTGAAAATTTCTGGTGAAAACCATCAGAATCAACATGGTCTTGCATAACTCCTACAGATTTTCCTTTTTCTCACTAAAAGCGATATACCTGAAAGCTTTCAGTCAGAGGTAGAGAGCATCTTGTAATTAATGACATGCAAGTCTTGCTAGGCACACAGAAGTCCAGCTTGCATCTCACTGCTGAATGGCATCTTTGGAATATTTCCCTAGTTATATTCAGAGCAAAGCAGTTCACAAAAATGCTCAGATCAAAGTGCGTTGACACAAATAAAGCAGTAGCAAATTGGAGCTAATAGTCTATTAAACAGCAGCTAAACCCCAGCCAAGACAAATTTTGAGTATTCTGCTCTGAATAGAGCCTGTCACACTTTTCTGGATTTTGTTCAATGATGGCTTATTTTTAAATGATCTTTCAAATACTCATGAGGTCTATATATGTCAGACCACAAAACAGAACAAAACACCATGTGCATGTGCATGTTAATGAACCATAATTACATAATTATTATTATTATGCAAAACAGAAAAGCCGATGTCTTTACAAAATGGATAGAGGGCACCTCATATATCACTCTTGCATGTAGCGGATCAGTAAGGACTGCTCTGCAACAAGATATCAAGACTTTCCCTTAAGGTAAGAAAAAGAATACCCCTGATTTAAAGGGGATTTATCTAACCCTACCTAGCTATGACATTCCAAATACCAAAGTGTGAAGAAGAAAAGAGATTAAAATTGACACAGGACGTTTGGTATCAACAGATAACACATGCTGTTGAAGAAGTTCCAAAAATGTTGTAAAGCTTAAGAAAAGCTGCAGTGGCATATATCTTAACACATTTCCTCCTACAAGAAAGAGGAAAACACACTGAGGGAAAGAGCATAAGAACAGAGCATAGACTGAATGGTAGTGCTGCCATAACTTCCCACTTTCTGAAAATAAAGTGTTTAGGAACTATTAGCTGAAGGTTTTTCTCTTCTGAAGAAGTCTCTTGTTTCTAAGAACTCAAACTTTCCTTCAGTCATGTTGTAAATTGTGTACCATCTAAAGACCTATATGTTTATGCTTCAATATGTGACTTCAAACAAGCTTTAGTGATAGGACAATCTATTTTTATTTTATGGAAAACTTTACTTTTCCCTTTTTTACCCTTAAAGTTTGTCAAAATCCCATTTTCAATATTGTTATCACCATATAAATCAGGCCTTCAACGCCATGTTCCTCTTCTGTTTGTGATGTTCCCACTCCACCTCCTCCTAGTTCTCAAAACAGGACGTTAGTCCTTCCTCCTTTCTCGCCTCCCTACCATCAGTTAGTGATAGTTACAGTCTGCCCCAGGTCCCAAAATCACACTCTGTTAGAGATGGCTTAGTGGTGGCAGCTGCAACACATGTCTTGCACCTGCAAACCTGAAGGGGCTGGTGCACTTTGCACTGAGGACCTACTGTGCCCTTTGTGCTAATTACTTAATTGTGGTGGATTAATTGATACCAAAAAACTTCATCCTGAGTAGAATGAAGAACAACTGTGACTACTTGCACCTTGTTAAGTTGAAGAAATTCCATGCATGTGTAGAAAGAGAGCAAGTTCAGCAAAGCTGCTTTGCCTCTGGAAATCAAGGCTGCCAAGATTCACTATTGCTCTGCTGCCAGTAACTGTCTACACTGGCAAAACCATCATCACTTCTTGAGCTGGTTCACAGGGTGTAGAGCCACTGAGAATCATGTCTCAGCTTTAGTTCAACACAGCCCCTTCCCTGCATTGAAGTTCACTTTCTGTTGTTAGTACAAATAGGAAGGAGTGTTGTCTTCATTAAAAAAAATAGTGTATTATGCTCAGTTTTCAGAATCAAATGATATTATTTTCCTAATTGTTTTTTAGTGTAGTCATTCAATTTCTGCATAACAGCATCCTGATGCTGATCTTAAGCTCTGTGTCTGTTGCTTTCACAGTCTAATCAAAGTCCCTGATATTCTATTACCCTGTCCAATTACTGTTTCTATCCACTGCCTATTCCCCAAATATGTGTTCTTCCCCCATCCTGTCCTCCAGACTGCAGTGGTGGGGGGTTTTGTTTGGTTTCTTGTTTGTTTGGGGTTTTTTTGTTTGTTTGTTTGGGGGTTTTTGTTGGGGCTTTTTTGGTTTTGATTTTTGTTTGGGCATTTTCTTGAATTTAAATAACAATTTGTCAGGGAATACCTGATAGGAAATTAAACTCTTGCAAAACTATTAGCAGCTTGATGTTGAATATTAAGTCTTCTCAAGCAATCTTAAACATAGTAAACCCTGCGTTTAGTGCATATTAACTCATGTCCCATTTCCCTTATGGCCTGTTAGAGAATTTATAGGGTTGAGGATTTTTTCGTTAGATGTAGATATCTCAGACTTGCAACACAAGTAAATAAATAACCCAGAACCACAGGTCCTGTAAACCCAAAATATCTCAGTGATGGTAGGGTAGCTGTTTCCATTAGTATAAAGTGAGACCCACATCACTGACTTTCTAATTGTTTTATAGACTTGAGAGAATAAATTAAAAAGTCTACATTGTCTGAGGCTGCCATTTCAGTGTTCTCTCTCCATTTAATATATTGAAGATTCCTAGTGAGTTTATTTGCAGATCATTTCAACTGTAAATAAGTAGAGATTTCCCAGAGGGCCTACTCACACAGTATTTAAAATGTGAAACACATTACTTGTCCTATCAATATTGTATTGTATCATCTAATAAAGAAAAAATCCAGTATCAAACATTTTCCTCATTTTGTAACAGTTTGGAGTCTAGTACCCAATAACAAAACATGAATATTCATTTTTCCTCTAAAATATATTTTGAACTGAAGGGAAACCATAGACTCACCCCCAAAACACTTAAGAAATGCAAGCTTATCCCAAAAATAAATATATCGATAAAAATACTGGTTTAAAGTTTGAATAATAGTAAGGTAGCAAAGCAGGGACGGGAGTTTCCTCTTCTGTCACCTGAAACCAGAGGTTATTTTACTGACTTTTAAGAAGCATTATACCTTCAGAAATGTAACAAGGCAAGAATGCTCAAGGGAGAGCTGTCTGTTCTTCTGCACTTTTGGATTACATTTTAGATGAAGAGGTTTGAGAATCACTTTCTAAGTGTGACAAGTTCCATGATGCAATTAGTTACATATTAAAATTCCACTTCTGGAATAATTATGGCCCCTTGATTCTTCATTGTTTCAAACTTGCAACATAAGATTATGCAGAAAAAGCCCCAAAACTACATCTGTTACGTCTTTAAAATACGTACTTCATATGTGAGCAATATTTAGCAGGGAAAATTTTTTGCAAGTCCTACTCCTTCCTGCTTTTTAATTTCTCATAAATATGTGTCCATGTGTCTGGAATGAAAAATTAAATAAGTAGGAAGAAAATGGACATCCTAGCTTGCTTTTTAAAGATTATTTTTTATTTGTCAACAAGTAAATGTCAGACTCCAGATGACTGGGCTAATATTTATGCACATTTCCCAATCACCTAGAAAGTTGTGATCTCAAAGTATTTCCTTGAGTTTTGAAATAAAGGTCAAGCCTAGATTAACATAATGATTCACTCATGCCAAAAATCTAAGTGTTCTTCGTGTCTTGTTTATTTTTCTCCTGATTAACACATAAAGCAAGTGATTTCTTTTTCAAGTTTTCAAGTAAATTTAAAAAGTTAATTGGCCTGCTGTCTAAGTGATAAGTTGCATAAGAAGAAAATCTCTATACTCTTAGTAAAGATGCAGTCCCATTTTAAGTGTAAACCATATGTTGGGGTATTTTTTTCACTTAAATGTCTTCTTATAGATGAGGTTCCACTTGATTTTCAAACCAGAAGGCATCATTTCCTAAGGAGAACTGTCTGCGCTCAGTTACATTTAGTATGGACCCATGAACATTAATTGTAAATTTGGAGACTTTTCAATACCTCGCTTAGCTTCCAGCTGGCACTCCAGGGGTTCCTGATTCTCCCAGCAGACCTACCTGACCTCTACTGGTCTCAGGTGTCCTGGAGTGTCTGCAGGGGCTCTGTGTGTCTGTATTTACAGAATCATAGAAACACAGAGTGGTTGTGGTCGGAATGGACCTGGATGACGATCTAGTTCCAGGGACACTTTCTTTAACCAGGTTGCTCAAAAAGCCTCTGAATCAAGATTCTCACATTGGAGAGTGTGAACCTACTGTAAGTTACCTCCGTGTAACAGAGAGTGTGTTCACATAGCTAATTAGCAACATCCTTTGCCTTTCACCTCCCTTTAAACTCATCAGGTAAGAGAATGTGAAAAATTCTCTATCATAGCTATTGATTTTTATGTTATCTCTGAACAGTGATTTCTACTACTGTAATATCTCTATGGAGATATTATCACAGATTATTAAAAGGCATTTTGGACAATGATTTAATAGTTCTAGTAATCTAAGTTTAAATGAATTGTACACAATTACAAATAATAGTGCGTCTGAGATTTATAAGATTGCACTTCTCAGTAGTTTTCATGAGCACTATTCACATTTCACAATTTTTGATGACTTGCTGATCTACTGTCCCATGGTGACCTAATATTTTGACTGTGTGATCTACGCTGTTGTTGAGGTATCTGCCCTAGCAATGAGATACATTTTTTACAACACACAAAATTTGGGGAATTTTTCTTAAGTACAAGTTCTGCCTTCTAGGCTGTTTCAGCAGGAAATTCTTTTACCAACATGTTCCAGTTTTTGCTTTGATTTGTTGTTTTTGTTGTTGTTGTTGTTGTGAGGGGGCGTTAAGTTTGGTTTTTTTCCTTTTTCTTTTCCAACCTTAGCTTTCTGTCTTACCAAGTTTCTAATCTGTGCCAGTCTTTTAGTTTCTATTCCATGACTAATGAATTTTTCATTCACCTCAATAACCATGAAATTTGGATCCCATCCTATTAAGCAGTGTCTAATTCTACAACAAGCCCCATTAACTTATATGAGATCAGCTGCAAAGCAAGTTTAATATTCAAAATTAGTAAGGGGAGCAAAATGCATCTTAAATATATACCAGAACCATGTTTGTGGTTATTTCACTGTAGAAGAGCAGATTAAGAGTTTCAAATGCAGAACTCCCAACTTTTCCATCACATCTATCTGGTACTAAATTTTTTTTTGGAGAGGACAAATTGCGAGAGAAAAGTAGAAAATTTAATATTCAATTTGTGATTTTCCTAATTTGACAAGCCAATAAGTAAAAATATAATAAATAAATAAATAAATAAATGAATAAATAAATAAATAAATAAATTAAATAAATAAATAAATACATGTCTATACACTGCAGAAAGTTTATACAGAAAAAGTGGTATAATTACCTGTCTAACAATATAAATATAGTAGGTCTTATCTATAAATTATTACACTCAAATTGTTGTTAAACATTACTAATGAGGTTTGTGCTTACAGTGCTCAGCATACTGACAAAACTAATGTAGTTCTTCAGTAACAAAGCAGAGATCTTATGGAAGTGAAATTCTTGATATTCCATGTAAGCCTCAAATTTCTACCCTTATGGAAAGGAAAAACTGCAATTGTATCTAATATACTACAAAAATATTATGATCACTTGCAAGTACTTGAGCAAAATACAGCACAATGACAGTCAAAAAGTGAATTGCTTTTCCTTCTGCAAATTTATTTCTTCCAAACACTTTTAAGGTTTAATTTTTCCATCACTGCTTCTTTTGTCAGTAAATCAGAAACAGAAACTATGTAAAAGACTGTTGTCTGGTCTCTCTGTCACTGTTACAAGTGTAAAAAGAAGCTGGGTTCAGAATTAAGTCCCACTCATTGGCAGCTATCTGGAGTTAAGAAATCTATGGAGACATGCCACAGCACATACAAAATGTGAATGTTACCTTCTTGAAATGCCAGTCTGTTTGGCAACACTCATTTATATTCTTTTGTCTTTTCCAGTCATGAGACATATTTCCATCTAAACAAAACTATGTATGATTAAACAAAAACAACACATTGCTAAGCGATGCTTTTGCAGTGATCTGGGGATTTTCAGGAACTATATGAACAACATTGATTGCCATGTCTATTAACTGAACAAATAACGCCAGATTCAGACTGCTTACATTTTACTTACATCCAATTTTACTCTCTGGGGAAATCACTCATCTCTTTGATGCTCTGCATCCATACAGTTGATCTGGAGTGGATCCTGCAGTGAGCAGTTCTGAAGACCTTGTCAGGGTTTTCTTTAATTAAACTTATTTTTTCACTCTCAAAAGATACCGAAAATGACCACAGAGGTATCTTTGAGTCAGCCGAATAGTAAACTTTTAGATGTGAAAGTTTAAGTGGAATTTAGTCTGTGTGAACTTGACTACTACAGTGGCCATAAGCACAAGAGCCATTAAGGATAACAATATTAAGCAAAAAATAAGTCTTCTATAGTTTTCTAAATAAAACCAGCAAAATATAGTATTGATTTGTTCCCCCAAAAAATGAAACATACAACACTTTTTTTATTCCCCACCACATTGTCAAGACTCAATTAAATATTTATACAAGTTCAGTTAAAGAAACTAAAACTGATGAACAATAGGCAAATATAATAAATAGGTGATTTTGCTGTTTACAACTGCCTGATTAAAAATTAGAGCTAATTTTCAAGGGGTAAAATTTTCCACAAGTCCAGGTATTGCCCTAAAAATGAGGAAAGATGTAAGTTTTCCCTCTCTCTGGGGACACAGCAACAAATTCAACTTTAAAATTACATTTGTAGCCTGACACATACAAGAATATACTTGATTTTCATCAGCACCTTTGCTTTCCAAACTTGCCCCTTTCTTTCAATTTTTCTTGAGTATATCACATCATTGCCCAACTATATCTGACTGAAAAGTGAAGAAAGAAAAAGTATTCTTTCCTAGTATTTGTAAAAGAAGGTAATAGACATGAACATCAGGCAGATGTCCCTGCACAGTGGATACAGCTTCCCCAGGCAGCTGTGATGACACTGGCACCAGTATGCAAATACATATTAGACACGGTAATCTACACGGTGCTCATCACAGGACATGGATATTTGAGGGCAGAGCAAAAAGCCATTGTCTGTCTAACCCAATTTTTCACAGATCAAAGAAGCTTCCCCTGGTATTTTCTTCATTAAGAAGCTAACTTCTGTAAATATCTAATAGATTTTGTAAAAAGCATTCAAGGTTTATACAGTCCTAAAATGACACACAACAGTTTCCAACCTTCGGTGTGGAAATACAAGTTTTGGTTTTTATCTAGCCTCTATTCTTGATCAAATATATTTTTTGCTATCAAAAGTTAATTCAAATGTTAGCTGGCTTTTCAAGTGTTTTCTCTAAGAGTAATGGTGTAATTCATACAAAAATTTTCAGTACTGACTCACTTATATCTGTGTACTCTCCTAACAATCAATAGAATTCTGTCTCTATTTATAGGGCATCTCTGGATTTTCATTTGTCTGGGGGAAGAGTGAAATATGGGCTTTCTTTGTACCTTTTACAAAAACTTCCACAACTCTTCTCCATTCTTCTCTTTTATTCAAGCAGAAAAACTTTTACCCAACAAAATGTGTGTACTGTGCATGAAAATAGAAAGACTAAATGTGTAAGCTACAGGAGGAGTCTTTCTTCCTTTGCCTTGAAACTTGATATTTCAACATTGCTCAGCTCCTATCGCTTTTCTGGGGTACAGAAACAAGATTGCCAGCTACCACTAAAGGTCATTTAACCGTGTTCCACTTTTCCTCTTTTACAGAATGATATGTTTTTCTGATGATAGCATTTTTCCAGTTAAGTCCTATAACTGCAGACTAAATAGAAGTCTGAGCCAAAAAACATTGAGTATTAGTGTAAGGCTAGTTGTCCAGGAAATTGAAAGTAAAAATTATTGTGTTTGTACAATGTAATTAAATGCCAAGTCCTAAGTTTAGCTAGCTTTTAAAAGATAAAATTGAGGTGCATTGTGACAAATAACAGTGTTTGATGTTCCTCAAATAACTTGTTTTAACTGATGACTATATCGTAACCTGTAGTACAACATGATCTCGCTGAACCAAAGCAGAATTTGTGATGAAGGATTTTGTCAAAAACCCACAGAGAGATGTACATGCACACAATGGCATATCTTACAAGTTTCATACAAATTCAAAAAACTCAAAGATGGTGCAAAGACATAAATGCCCAGGGAACCTTCTGGATTCTCCTCCATGGCAGTAGAAGGCAGCCAATCAAAACAGTATGATTTACACATGTCATTTTTATGCAGAGCGTATCTGCCTTCCATGGGGATATACTTCACAATTCAAATGTTTTTGCCTTAATAGGAGGCTTTAAAAACCCAACATAATAAAATGAGGAGTAAGAAAATTAATAAAATCTGAGAGTTACAAATTAGACATAAAATCCTCTAAGTCTCATATTAATACATTGAAGACAGAAGGAAGAAAATCCATTCTCTTATTACATAAAATATAGAATAACCATGCAGTATTCAATATAACTGACTGTCAGGGTTTGGAATACTTTTCTTTTTTTGTTTAGCTCTCTGTGTTGGAATTTTTCCCCATTCTACTTGCTGGAGGGTATAATGGGTCAGTGATTAGTTACTGGAAAGCAATAATGGG
>VYZT01015972.1:60207-74426 GCA_013400735.1 Pomatostomus ruficeps
TTTTGCCAATTCGGAGGGAAGGGGGTCACATTCTCCTATTCTAAAGGAGGCTTCTGCCTTCTTTAGCAAATACCTGTCTTTTGAAACTAGGACACTGACACTTCTGGGAATTGTTAAGTTGTATTTAAGGAGAACAGAACTCTGTCAAGGAAGGTATTATTTTCTTCACTATGGCAAACTCAGGAAAACAGGACAATTAATGTTTATGGATCCATATCTTAATGGATAAAGCATGCATGAAACTGCCAGCTCAAAGCAGAAAATTATGTCTGGAAAGAAGTCACCTCTCAAAGGGAACTTTAGTCCTGGGATATCTAAAGGGAGGGTGTCAAGAAGTTGGATCCAGGCTCTGCTCAGTGGTGCCAAACAATAGGACAAGAGGCAATGGGCAGAAACTGATGCACAGGAAACTCCATCTGATTTTGAGGAAGAACTTCTTTACTTTGCAATGACTGAGCACTGGAACAGGTTGCCCAGATATTGTGGAGTCTCCCTCACTGAAGACCTTCAAGCACTGTCTGGACATAATTCTGTGCCATGTGCTCTGGGATGACCCTGCTTAAGCAGGGAGATTGGACCAGATGACCAACAGTGGTGCCTTCCAGCCTTATCTGTTCTGTGATTCTGTGATTTTGTGGTATGTATTAGGCATTTCAGGCTGCTACCATCAAAGAATCCATGAGCTTTCTAGATACGATAAAACATATTTTCTAACTAAAAATGAAAGAAGAAATCTGTGCAAATATTCATCTGTCTTCCAGTTGTCAGAATTAACAGAACACTCAATCTCAAAATCATTAACAAAGAATTAAAGACAGAAATGTAATGAATATGTCTTAGGAAAAAAAACTAAGCCAATGTCATTTTTTGATTAACCTTTTTTCTCATACAGGTAGTATCTAAATGTAAATAACCAAATGTCATTTTGATAAATAAAGTATAAGATGCACATCTTCAACATGGCACAAGTGGATCATAACTGGAAGGTCCCTTTCAAGCAATTTCAAGTGACTTATCATGACATGATTTATTAGAGGAAGGTCTACTGTAGTCCAATATATTTTTTTGCTATTCACTATCTATTTTTCTTCAGTAACCACAAAAAAAAAAAAAAAAGAGAAAAAAGTAAAAAAAAAAGTCAATGCTGCCCAAGTTTGCAAAATATGGCACATTTTAATTGGCACATAAACTGGGAGCAAGCAAATAGCATACTTAGGTTGACCACATCTAGAGACAAAGTAGGATATTTCTTAGTTAACTCATGCTGAAAATAGTGTCACAACCCCAGCAGGAGGTTAGTTATGGCTTGGTTGAATGTTTTGCCTTAAATGTAGCAACAGTGGGCAACAGGAGTACATGAGGTGTAAGTTCAGTGATCTCAAACAACAGAGGATTTTCATACAATGTCCTGGCCAGATCTAGAGAGATAAGTGATGGATGGTTGAGGCAGGGGCTGAAAAAAAAAACCCTTAGCTCCTCAGTTCCTTGTGACTTTCAAGGAAATCAAGCAGATTACTTTACATGACAGAAATTAGGGAGTGTTTGTACAGTATTTAAATATATTCAATAACATGTTCTCCAGTTTAGTAAAGAAAACACAGGGATATGAAATGGAAGAGAAATAAATTCCAAGCAAAAACTCATTCAAGTCTTTACTCTCTCCCAGAAGCATGAGACCATTTGCACATTTTATCTAGTTTTGCAATGAGTTCTCTGTCACTTGAAATTTTAAGACCAGAAGTGTCTGTTTTACTTTGAATTCCATTTTTCTTAATAAAGGAATTTATTTTTATGAACATCCTAACATCTGTTTTATTGAGAAGGAAAAGAGATGACTGCAGTGGTACCTCTTGACTTTTAGGGTGAAAAACATTTTAAAATCAGATTAGACTGCATTAAGCATGTCTAGGAAGATTTATGAAAATATCCAGATAAAATAGAGTACAGTTACAAAAATATGAAAACCACTCTTCTGAAAAGTCTTCTCATGGAAGATATTGATTTACTGCCTTGTCATCATCTCAGCAGGGAAGAAGGGGGTGCTTAATAGATAGCACTTCCAAATGTCCTCAGAAATAAATTTATGCATTTGTGTGCACTCACCATTGCAAAACTTCAGAAGGCAAAAAGATCAAATTACTGAGTATTTCTGAGTTGACATCCAGAATCCCAAAGAATCACTGAAACAATTGAATTGGCTTTTTTCTTTTCTTCTGCATGACTACATCTGAGAAATTGTGCAGGTGTGGTGCCTTTGAATTGTATTCAGTGACAAGATGGATTACCAGAAAATATAATCAGAATTTTCTTTAGTGTTAAAAAAGAATTTCAACTACTTCAGAAGGCTATTCTTATAAGTAGGAGGAAAGTAGGTCTGTTTTCAATAATGTGCTTTAATTTCTTTATTTTCATTATTTCAGTGTAATTTGTATTTATAAAAGGTTTCTATTTAAGAAAAAAAAATTTCAACTTTAAAAACATGTAATAACTTCTTAAAAGAATGTTGTTCTGGTTCTAACTTGTCTTGAAGACACATTAATAGTCATGGTTTGGATTTGACTGAAAGGCTTGATGTTATTTAAGGATTTGTTCAGTTCTCCACCCCAGCATCACTCAGGACTGTCCTGTTATAATCTGAACTCTGAATTAATAACTGTATTAAATATATCTGGCTTTGTTTTCACCTCTAACCTGCTTGTAATAAAACTGCTCTTTCAACAAATAAAAGTGGTGAGATTCATTGCTGTGTTGTTTTTAAAACCACCGCCTCTGACCTCTGAAACACAAACATTCCAGAGAAAGAAAAATTACATCATTTTAGCAATAGAATTACTTTTATACCTTTCTCTAAAAATACGTTAGATAGTAATATCACATCACTCTTTTGCATGGGTAATTCACAACTCTTTACAGATATTGGAAAATGTCCTGTAACATGAGAATTACACACTAATTAAAATGAATACACTATTCCAAGAAAAAGAAAATTAATGCCTTGCAAGAGTGGAACTTGAATTTCAAATACAACTAATGAAATGTGGCAAGACACCAAAACTTAGGGTCTTTTGCAGTCTTTACTTCAGTTGGCTGTACTTTTTAAATGAATCTTAGAAAGGCCAGACTTTGAGAGAGTTGTAAATGAAGAATGAAGGCTACCGGAGTTGGTACATGAAGAAACAAAGCAGTACAGTGCAGTTCAGTTAATCAGGATGTACTTGACATGGAAATTTGCTTAATTGAGATGTGTCCCAAGGAAGCAATTTAAGACTAATGATACCTAATAGCAATAACTGCTGTTTAATAGGGATGGCAATTCTGCTTAATAGGGCTACCATCAGGTAATTATGGCCAGGTCTAAACTGCTGACTTCTGCTGGCAAAGCTCTTACCTGTCAGGCATCCGAAGAGATATGATCCTTGATAAACAGCTACAGGGAAGCTTAAACACCAAATGCAAACTTTGCTATTGGAAATTTGCGTTTTATAGGATATTCCATCTTGATCAATAATAAGAGTTGCCCTGTTGCCCTGCTGATTTAAAAATAAAAAAGTTTATGTTATTTTTTAAATTTGTCTTTAATTTTTTATATATATTTCTTAGCTTAAACACTAAGGTCATTCTGTGTTTATCTCTGAACACGTTGTACCAGGCTTATTAGTTGGATTTATGCACACAACATGCCAATATATGAACCCAAGTCCAAAGTTAGAGCAAAAAATCCTTCTGGAATTAAAGCATTCTTTTTTTCTAAATTTATGCTCGTGTTTAATTGTTTTCTTTTGGTTTGTTTATTTTGGGTTTTTTTCTGTTTGTTTGGTGGTTTTTTGTTTGGGTTTTTGGGGGGGTGGGTTTTTTTGTTTGTCTGGTTTGGTTTGGTTTGGGTTTTTGTTTGTTTGATTGGTTTGGTTTGGGTCGGGTTTGGTTTTTGTTTGGTTGGTTTTGTTTAGTTTAAGTTTTCTGAAGTTATTTTCTGTTGTAAAGTTACTCCATTCTGGAGATGGTTTTTAGCTCACTTGTTCAAACAAATGATGCTCTAGTACATGGGTTGTTCAAGCTGGAACTTCAAAATTCTATGCCTTAGAGTCAAAGAACAATTATTGTTCTGACAGTATGGCAGTTTTACTGCAGCGTCCTGGAGAGAACATTAGGTATGAGGATCCTCCCAATACAGGACATGGTTACTTTGCCACTCTGTCCTCCTTAATAAGGTCTGCTATCATTTTTCCTAGCTCATACACGCCCTCCTTGGGTGTCATTACATACAAAAGAGCTTCCCTTTGCTAAGGCAACATGAACTTCATAAATTCCACTTTCATTCTGTACTCCTACACCTGCCAATGTTGTTCATTAGCCTCCCAGGATGAGAGATCAACAGAGAGCAGGAAGCAGTAGCTCTGTGCCTAATATGCTCCAATCAGCTTCTTTACAACAGTGAAATCCTGAAAACATGAAAAACTTTCACTGAAAAATAGCAAGGAGAAACACAGGGAGAAATCTGTAAAGGGTGACAAATATTCTCTGTTTTCTTTGAGGTCACCATGATCCAAAAACTTTTTGGGAGTATTTCTCTTAAAAACAGTCTCCTCTGAGGTGGGTATAGCTTGTTTAGGAGCAAGAGAAGAGGTGGAAGGGTGGCTAGGGGAATGCAATTTTCCAGAAAGTTATATTATTGTAGAGAAGGACAAACAGATATAATTTACTACCTCAGGCACCAAAGAGTCACAAGAGGACCACGGAAGAAAATAGTTCTACAGTCTGTGAAACACTGACTCAGGAAAATGGGAGTGGACAACTGACAGTTTATACAGCAAATTTAGACATTCACTCTCATCAATCTGTATTCAAAGAGGCTATAATTTATACAGGCTTATGAAGAAACTGTTTAATAGGATATATTTCAGTCCTTGCATTGTTGGCAAATTGTTGACTCAGTAGCTGTTTCTAGTATTTATGCTTTTATAAGTAGGAACACTGTACTGTCTCTCTAATTGAATGATATCCAGAGTAACATTCTAGAGACACTCTCACAGTACTTTTCAGCATAGCTTTTCAAATCCTTTAAATAAGATGTATACAATCAAGTATTTATATGTCAATACATATGTGTATATGTGTCTGTGTTTTGTACGAATGATATGCTCTTGAAAGAGCCATCGAAAAAACGAAGAACAAAATAAAAAAAGATCAATGAAAGGATCACAACTGACATATACATCAAGAACTCCTCAGTGGTTTTCTCCCAGATTTGGCCAGAGTACCACACATCTCTCATTACACAACTGACTATTTTAGCATTTAACTGAACTCAGCTGTGCTGTGTTGACAAGTAGCTGGATAACACCTGGAAATGCTGGCTCTTCCTTGGCAATGAGAGAAGCTTGTTGGTAGTGTCTTTCAATCAGTAAATTTTAAAGAATATATTTGTAACCTCCTATTCCAAAAAATGTTTTTTTAAATGATCAAATTTTGGAGCAGGAAGGCATTATTTGTTTTGTTACAGCAAAGCTGCTAAATGAATCCCTGCTACTACAGAGGAGAAAAAAAGAGAAATATTCTTCCTATCTACAAAGGAACAGACACACTGCTGCTGCTGCTGCTTTCCCAATTACACTGTGTGCCCTGTAGCATGCCACGGATATGACCTCAGCTGAGACTCTGTTGACACTTCATATTCACTCCTCTTACACAAGAAAAGAAGAATTTTCCACATTATTGCTGGTAGAAGTTTTGCACTCAGGAGCCAGAACTATTCTCTATAACCCAGTGTGAAAAATAAGAAATTATACTGAACATAAACTGTAGGAGACACAGAATGATGAGAAAGTCTAGAGGAATTTCAGAAAGGAAAAGGAAAATTTAAAAAGTATGGGATTCCTATTTCCAAGCTATTTATAAATGTATTCTGTGCACAGAGATTTTAAGTAAAGAGACCATGCTGTAAATAGCCATGAAAAACTATAGGGGTTTCTACTGCCTCGAGGAACAAGAAAAATCTAAATAAACAAGAAGATGTAGAAAAGCTCCCTCCATGTTCTAGATGTAACATCTGTTATCTAATGCCTTTTCATAAGAGACACATTTATTTAAAAAATCACGTAAATTTTTTTTAACACATTAAAAAAGAAATCTTCCAGACATTGTCCCATCTGACATTTTACTGGGATGCTTTAAAGTTATATTCCTCTAATAATCCATATTCTAGGCTTGTCTGCAGAATGCCTTGCCTCAGAAGACACAGAAGAGAGTTCTAGTTCCCAGCTCCCAAGGTGTTGCCCACAGCAAGCATCTCCAAAGAGCAGCATCTCCAGGTCATGTACCCTAAGGTCAGATAACAGCAGAGAAGAAGTGATCCCCAACACAACAGCTTGTGTTTAAGAGGCAGCAAGTTCCATCGTCTTGCACTGAAGCCAGTGGGACCCTGTTTTGCAAAAAGAATCTCTTCTGACTACAAAATATGGGTAGTCTTAGCTCTCAGTAAGAGGTAGGGCTTTGCTTTAACTTCTAGAGCACTGAACAAGATGGTGATGGAGTGCAAGCCCTGTGAGGGTCAACTGAGGCAGCTGTGATGGTTCAGCCTCAAGACGAGCTGGTTTCAGTAGCACCTAAGAGCAGCTTTCCCATATGTAGAGGAAGCAACAGACAAGACAGAGCCAGGTTATTCACAGAGATCAACAGAGGTAAACAAAAGACAATGATCATTAAAAAGTCAGAATATGTTCAAATTGCATATATTAAAAAAAAAAGAGAAAAATAAAATAACTTTCACTGGGAAAGTGATCGAGTATTGCAATAGATTTCCAATACAGCCTACAAAATCTCCATCTGTGAAGGCTGAAGACACCAAAACCAAGGTGTCTGAATTCAGTGTCACCTGGCTGTGAGTAGGAGATGGCAATAGAAACTTCCACATGTACCTTCCAAATAAGATGATGATTTTCTGAATGTCTTCTTTGCTCAAACACAACTCTTTCTTGTTTTCTACACACCTAACCTTCTACACTTTTACATGGTATCAAAATATCATGCAAATAATTGTTGAAATATATTCATGGTTAGTAAATAAACAAGAAAGAGTAAAACTGAATTAGGAAAGCTATAGGAGAATAATTGAAATAAATACAAAATATGAAAGAAAGGGGATAGTCTAGCAGAATTAGGATAAAGCTTTTCTGCTAAGGATAGGAAGAAGGAAGCAGCATCTTTGGGTCCTGAGCAACACTTTCACAAAAGCAGAAAGGGAAAAAAAATGTGCAGTGGAAAAAACAAAGTGAAAATTACATTAACAAATTAGCTAATACTCTAACTACCAGCAAATTGCATATATTAATTAATAAATACAAAAGTTTACTTATGATTTGATCGTGGGAATTGACTCAACACCTTTTAAATTTTTAGAGGAGGATGACTGCTGTTTGAAGTTATTTTAGGTGGGAAAGGGACAATTCACTTGTATGAGCCTTGTATACCATCTCTAGTGCCCAACAGCCACTAGGTGAAGTAAGAAAGAAGAGGTCGGACCTCCAATGCCAGCCAGCTCCAAAACAGACCCATCACTGGCCAAGGCCAAGCCTGTCAGCAACTGTGGTAGCAGCTCTGGGGTAATGTATTTAAAAAGGGGGGAAAAAACCCTGGAAAATAATGACTGCAGCCAGAGCAGGGGAAGAGTGTGAGGAGTCCTCCCTCTAAGGAGGAAGGAGTGGCAAAGACCATGTGGCATGAACTGACTGCAGCCTCCTTTTCCCATTCACCTGCCCCACTGGTGGGGAATAGGCAGAGAATTCAGGAGTCAAGTTAAGTCTGGGAAGAAGAGAAGGGTGGGTGAAAGGTGTTTTCAGATTTGGTCTTATTTCTCGTTATCCTCCTCTGATTTTCTTGGTAGTAAATTAAAATAATTTGCCTAAGCTGGGTCTGTTTTGCTGATGATGGTAACTGATGCTTGATCTGTCCCTCTCCTCATCTCAACCCACAAGCCTTTTGATATATTTTTTCTCTATGGTCCAGCTGACAAGGGGAGTGATAGACTGGCTTTGGTGGACACCTGATATCCAGCCAGGGTCAATCACCACACCTATACACCATAAAGAAAATTTAAAGTGTCTTACAACCAGTGGTGAATTTATTTTTAATAACAAAATCTCTATAAAAAGAGCTCTGCAATTTTCTGCATCATTCAATTTCTAGGAAAAAGATCTGGGAAATGCTCCCACAGGAAGAGGAGGGCAAGACAAATTTATTCTGTATAAATAACTCTCCATTTGCTGCATGTTTTCCGCTTTTAAATCTTATCAAGGGGGGCCCTAGCTTCCAAGGTTAGAACCTTTCTCTGTAGTTTACAATATGATCCTGGATGAGCAAATACACCTCTTCCTCCAGCGACTGTGACTGAGATATGGCATTTAATAACTTTTTTAAACATTATATCAGAACACACTTTTTAATAATGTGTGCCTGAATTAGTCCCACATAGATGCAGCTACTTTAGTGTCAGAGTTAGGATCCCACATGCATTTTCAAAGCAAACACCTTGATCATTTCTGCTTCCTGTGTTTCCTCTGTCTCCACATTGTGAACCCATCTCATGAACTTGATACGTTTCTGATAAGAGATAAATTGAAATATCTGCTGAAGTACATCTAGGATACTCCCACTGCTATGTCAGTTTATTAGACCAGATTGGTGCTTGCTTGAAAATAAAATTTAAAACTAAAAAACAAAAAAAGAAAAAAAATAAAATCAAAGCTTTGCATTGATAAAAAAATCCCACTTTGAATATCATGTACATATGAAGTCTTCAGTAGGATTGGTTTCACTCTGTAGAACTGCACTCCATTGTTCTGTCCTATATGGTAACACATATATAGCAAATTAGTGCAGAATTAGGCTTGCTTTAAAGCATTAAATTGCCAAGTAATATATTAGAACTAAAATGAAATTAAAGTCCTAGGCATAAAACCTAAATCAAGAAAGACAGAATAAAAGATTCTTAACTGTTTTGCAATACTGGATTTAGCAACTGAACCATGACAAAAAAAAAGCAATTCCTGTGAGATTGAAGAGAACCAATCATCATAAATTACTACCTTGTGGAAAATCCAAGGACATGAGTCTATGCATCAGATCACCTCCAGGAACACTATAGGAGTAGGTATAATGCTGTTTCAATTCACATCAATACATTATCAAACATAATTTACAAAACACAGAAAAACCCAGCAGTCACTAATTCTCATTTGTGTGTAATTACCCATAAAATATCTGGATGTTTGAATCATTCAAGCCACTGATGTTGTCCATGATCAGCCATTCTTAATAAACACACATGGTCAGGAACTGTTCTGCTTTCTTAGCAGTGAGCTTGTAGAATTATCTGCAGAGACAAAAGCAGTAATAGGAAGAGAATATAGTATGCCCTGTGGAGTATTACTAGGCAGTACTTTCATTAAACAGCTCTTATGATGCCATAAATGCTTTAGTCATAAGAACCAAACATAAAATGCCAGACTTCCTAATACTCCAATAGGGACTACTTTGCTTTTTGCAATATACAGTTTTTCTTTTCAGAAAAACATACCAGTATCTATTTCTTTACTAATGCAACTGGTTTTTCTATGGGATATGCTCAGAAATTTGCAATTTTACATATTTTATTATGGCTTTTGTACATTAGGTTGTCATGATAAGACATCTAAATCATTCACCTAATTAAAGCTATGCTAAAGAAATATCTAATGACATTATAAGGGAACAAAATTCTGAAAGGAATTATGGAATTGCAATGCTGTAACAGTTTGGAGCTATTTAGCAGATAGTGTTGTAGGAAATTAAACTGGTCCCGTTATTTTACAAAGACAATACAAAAAATATCTCAACCTGCAGAATAAATGGGAAAATAGAGCTGACTCATAAATGAAGTAGATGCCTCTCTTGTCTAGACAATAGGTAAGTGGTGACTGAGAGGATAATGTCTTAGGGGATTATGTATATAAGGAGCACACTGATCTGTAAGAAAGAGCATGTAATGGGCCAAATTTGCATAGATGATCTCAGCTAATGTTCATTTGTTCTTGTAGGAAATCTATAGTATAGCAGAAACAGTTAGGCATGTGGTTAGCCACACATTGTAGACTCAGATTTGACTACTACACATGACATTTCCATTTGTCCTTTAAGGTGTTCATTACTTAATCAGTTACCATTTAAAATAAAACAAAATGACTGACCAATTGAAATGGATAAGAAGTGTATAGACTTTGGAAGCACATAAAATATAAATCAACATATAAAATATAAATGTATGGATGTAAAAAAATATTTTAAAAATGTATGAAATGTAAGCAATATCTCCTCATCCTGAAGTTTAGTATAGGTTTTGGCCTAGCACACAACAGTCAGTTTACATGTGTCTGTATTGGCTTCTGAGATCCAGCAGCATTAGTCTCTGATCCCTTTTCTAGTCCCATCCCTTGAAATGGGCATGTCCTTCACTTTGGGAATGTGGACAGTAATACAACTGAAGACAATAAGCCTTAATTTCTGTTATTGTAAGCATTAGGGAGTTTGGCGAGTGTATAAAAAAAAAATAACACCAAAAAAGATACCAGGATTGCAGATCACCGTGTTATTCAATACGGATGACTTATTTCTTCCTTTCACATTGACTGCTTCTGTTGCAATGTTTTATGATTTCAAGTCAGAGTCAGGGTATTTTGTCTGGATAGTTTGTATTTCTGTTTTTCTTTCAGAAAGTACAACAGACTTCATTGCTTTGAGGGGTTATGCATCAACTGGAAGCAGCGGTTATAACAAGTACAGTGATATTAAGCATAGTTTGGTAACCCTGGAATTTACCATATTTGTTAGAATATGAAAGATTAATAGTTGTAAATTACAGAGCTTGAAAAATCCCTATGCAGAAATAGTAACACTAGAATTTACAATAGCTTTGAATAAACACATTAAAAACATATTGGAGTCCCTGTTGCAGGATGGAACAGTTGATGCCTGTTTCCAGGGCTTTCTCCAATAATTGTGTTTTTTCTTCAACCCACAAAAGATATATCATGCAGACAACTGCCCCCAAGAGACATTGTTAAGTTAATATTCTCGGCTGCTGTGGGAATCAGAAACTCTCTTGGTTTTTCTTGTTTATTTTTCCTCTCTTCCTATATATTGAGCAGACTGGGTGTTCATTAGAGACACTGGTATCTTGTAAGGTTTTCACAGATTTTAGCTGTACTTGACATGGATTTATGCTTCCATTCTTTTATTCCAAAAGTGTCATCTGGCATTAATTCTTTGCTGATTGTACCTCATGGGCCAGTCTTTTTATGAGATTTTTTTTAAAATATCAGATGGAAAAGGTGCTGCAAATCAGTTGTCACTGTGCAGATATCTTGTATGAAGGGCTATTTGGAGGAAAAGAATTACGAAACCTTGCTCAAACTTTACTCAATATTTTTTTGTAAGATTTTACGAACACATTGAAAAGTAAAAAGTTTCACTGTGCCTCACCAGTTGTATTCTAGCTGATCAATTTTACACAAACTCCTCATTTTGAACATGAGGAATGTTTCTTGAGTATCTTTTAGATTACTGGCATTACTTACCCTATCTTTGTCCTCTGCGCCTTACCACTCCCAGAAATCTGCTTTCATATGGATTTGAGATCTTTAACCTGCGTGCAAGGTGCAGATTGATTTATCAGTTCTAAGACTGTAGATGTGAAATGACACATTGAAAAGAAATCTCTACTATGTGTGCAATTATCACTTCTCAGTGGAGAGATCATTGTATTTTAGGTCAATGGTCACCACTTAAGGTCCATGTAAAACCTATGCCTTGAAAAAAAGCACAAAATTACATGTGTCTGTGATTTTCTGATTTTGAAGGTTTTTTTGAATACTTTCTAAGACAAGGGTATTGCAGACTGCCACTCTTTGTGGCAATACTTATATTTTATTATTTTAAGAGTGATTAAAAGAATTTCTACTCTTTTATATATTTTCATATGTGATATTTAAATACAAAAATAAGAATTATTTTTAATATATTAATTTTTTAGAATAGAATAGAATAGAATAGAGCAGAGTAGAGTAGAATAGAAAGAACAGAGTATTTCAGTTGGAAGGAACCTAAAATTACCATTTAGCATACCTGCCTATTTACATACAAAGTATGTCTGTATGTTTGTCAGCACATAACATTGTTTTCCACGAGGATTATCCATAGTTGTCTACTCCTAGTTAAATGATATAGTATATTTCTTTTTATTATGTTAATTTACTATGAATAAAATAATAGCCAAGTTCTGTAAATAAGCCCTGTATTTTCAGTTTGTCCAATTGACTTCACTGTTTATTTTGCCTTAATAAGTCTCTGTAAAACCAATAAACCAATAATAGTTGAGATATTTCTTCACCTACATTCTTAACTGATGTGATGTCATCACTCACCAATTCTTTTTTTTTGTTTTGCATTTGGAGGATCTTCATGACTTTTATCCTTTGGATGCCTAACACATAGTAAGATACAGAAAATATTTGGGTAGATTAAGAAGAAGAGAACCTGGATTTGGTAAATCTAGCAAAATGCAGGAAGACAAATGTCTTGTCTTGAATTTGAGATTTAATTCAGTTTAGAGACAAAACTCTGAGGCCAGAACAACAAATTCCTGGGAAATGCTTTAAAGCACTTGGTAGTGTGTTGAAGAGAGAAATCCTCAGTGCTGTGAAGAGAGAGATGAGGGTGCATAAGAAATAAAGTAGCACATTTTTTTGCTTTATTTTGCCAGAACACCAATTTTAAGAAGATAGTAGAATTAGAGAGAGTGACAAGTTGCTAGTAAGAACTCGAAGAGTAAGGCCTGGTTTAAGCCATTTAAAATGTAAAAGTTAGTCATTGGACTTTACCTAAGAGTAAAATAACTGCAAAAATATTGAGAGATACCCTTATTATGAGTCTTGTGAGGGCTGGCTGGAGGAGCTGGGGGTGTTTAACCTTGGGAAAAGGAGGCCCAGGGGTGATCTTATCACTCTCCAAAACTCCCTGAAAGGAGATTGCAGCCAAGTGAAGATCAGCCTCTTCACCCAGGCAACCAGTGAGACAACAAGAGGACATGGTCACAAGCTGTGCCAGAAGAGGTTCAAATTGGACATCAGGAAGATTTTTTTCACTGAAAGGGTGGCTAAGCATTAGAACAGGCTGCCCAGGGTGCTGGTGGAGTCACCATGCCTGGAAATGTTCAAGAAATGACTGGACATGGAACCTGGTGTACAATTTAGTTGACATGGTGGTGTGCAGTCAAGGATTGACATCTATCATGGAGGTCTTTCTCAACCTTAATAATGCTGTGATTATATTCCATGAAACTGAAAATTGAGGTCACTGTAAAAATTAATTAGAAAAAGGACAGGTGATGGAATTAAGTCAACTGGATAAAAAAGAAAAATGTGGTTATCATATGAGATAAGAGGAAACAAAAACCAGAGTTTGAAATGGTGTCAGAATACCAAGAGAAATGAAATTAAGACATTAAGACATGTGTATTTAGACATCGATCAGGATTTAATATTGGCAGATGTCCAGTATGAAACTGGCCATAAGTGGGAGAAGGAAAAGAGTCTCAAAACATACTACATTTGAGCAAAAATAAAATTTTGCAACAATGTATTATAAGCCAAATTAGAAATGTCTCTCCTCAGTTTAATATCTTCATATTCTACATGCATCTTTCAATTATTTGTAGACTCTACAGAGGTTTACTATCCTTGCTCCAATTTCCCTTGCCAGGTGTCTGTCTTGAAGCAACTTTACTTCATGCGGTTTCCAAAAATACACTCTGGCCATTTCTGTGAATAAGAAAATATGTTGCTTTGCTATTGATAACAAATTCTTACAGTTATTTTTTGAAAAAAGCTTAACTTTTTCAAGCTCTGATCTTCCATGCTATGCACTGAAATTTTACAAAAATGTTTTTCTGCAAGTGATATGGTCACTTCCTTTTTATGCTATGAAAAAAATTATCACAGTTGGACTTGCCATACATTTCTGGAATTGTCATAAAAACAATGACTCATAAGGGAAATCTGGTACAGCAAATTTAATTTAAAAACTGCAAATCATGACTGGAATTTCTGAATACTTAGTGAAAAGGAATATCTAAAACTGGATAAGACTTGATGAGCCAGAAAACTTAAAATGAGAGCCTTTAAAAGAAGGAT